>JABJVR010000087.1:10077250-10104496 GCA_025773905.1 Chitala chitala
CTCAATTACATTTGGCAAATTTTCACTTGCCTTGTTGTCTTTGCCATTTAATTATGGAAATTCAATTTTTTATGCTTTGTGTTTTGGTTTTTTTTTTTTTTTTTTTTTTTTTTTTTTTTTTTTCCCCTCCTTCCTTCTGCAGAGGCTTGTGGGCCTGATGCCACCTGTATCAACCACCCGAGCGGCGTGGGCTATGACTGTCGGTGCCACCTGGGCAAGACTGGAGACACATGCATGGATGGTGAGTGATCTGTCCCAGCTGGCTTTGCTTTTGATCAGGGGCGTATCTAGACAAAATTGTGCCTAGGGAAAGAACTGAAATTGTGCGTTCTGGGGATGGGGGTTGCTGATGATCTGATGATATTTTCCAAGCTGTATTTGGATGCCAATGGACTTTTACTAGGTAGCCCCCCCCTTTAAGTAGCACTCGAGACATGAGCTGTACTTGCCCTACCTTATATATGAAGTGGTTTTGCTTCTGTAAAACCCGTTGAGCACAAAGGTACTTGCCTAAGCCAGTGGCTCCAGGATGTTAACAAGCTTTCCTAGTTTTTAGAAGGTTATTTTTTACAAGGTAAGAGTTGAATTTAGGCATAGGTTGTCCACTGCATCTAAGGCTCAGTGTACCAGAAATACAGACAATTAAAATGAATTGGCCATTGATGCATATGCCAACATTGTGACAGGCACCTTGGTGACCACACCACTGTTTGATGGTGAGGGCTCCTACATTGCATATCCACCCTTGACCAACATCCACAATGACCTGCGTGTGGACTTGGAGTTCAAGCCATTGGACCCCAATGGGCTGATGTTCTTTAGCGGTGGAAAGAAGATGAAAGTGGAGGACTTCGTGTCCCTGTCGATGGCAGACGGTCACGTGGAGTTTCGCTATGAGCTGGGTACAGGTGAGCACCTTTAGCAGAACCCTGGTATTACACACCTATCAGCTCTGCCTGGTACTTTCAATACACAAGCTCATCTTCATCATTAGACAAGCAATGTGGGAGATTTTCAGGTACTATTATACAGGAAGGAATCTCTTAGCACAATGATTAACATTTAATTCTTAGCCCAGTGAGCCTGAAATCTGGGAAAACTGAGTTATATTTTACAGTACCAAAACACCAGGATTGGAGTCAGCAATACTAGTAGAAATACTAAGGAGCTCTCCATTTCAAATGTATTCAGAATTTTGCATGTATAAGTTCATTGCTAATTAGGTAAATCATTGTGACTAACATTAGTAAATTAATTCATACATAGAAAGCCCTTCCCAAGTGTCTTATGTTGTATTTAGTAGCATGCCAATTTACAATGTTATGTACAGTCTTAAGAAGCAGTACAGTTTATGATCACAACAGCAGTAGGAATGAAAACCTAGAACACTGAAAACCTGCTTTAATAATTAGAATTTTGTCTTTCAAATTCCATCAATTCCTAGTTTGTGTCAAAGGCCCTTTCCTTGCTCAGTGTTTTTCCACTGTGCCTGCATGCCATAGCTGTAAGTTTTTCCCAGCTAACATTATCACTTCAATACCTCTTTCTGCCCTTTTCCCCTCACCACCGCAGGCATGGCAGTGCTCCGCAGCCAGGACCCAGTGACACTGGGCCAGTGGCACCGTGTCACAGCCGAGCGCATCAACCAGGACGGCTTGCTGAAGGTGAACCAGGCGGATGAAGTGCGCCGGTCATCCCCAGGGAAAGCCCAGGGCCTGAACATCCACACCGCCATGTACCTGGGCGGTGTGTCCAGGATAGACATCCTGCCCAAGTCTGCCAACGTCAGCAAGCTCTTTAAAGGCTGTGTGGGGGAGGTCAGTTGGGTGACTTCGCATGTTGCCCTCTCAGAGCTGTATCTTGCGTGAGAATGATCACGCAACCTTTCTGCCCTTGCAAGTGTCTTGTATTTTGATGCATTTAATAGGGATTTGCATACCTGCATGCATCACAAGACAGATGATAGTAGAAATGTGTTCATTGCCACACAGGTGGAAATAAGACATAATTAGTATAGTGATAACTGTCGTGCCATTGTCCAGCTTCGTTTGGGCAGTGCAGCACTGACCTCCTGGCTGCTGTGTTTTGCTTCTGGCTCAGGTATCCATCAATGGGAAGAAGGTGGACCTGTCCTATAGCTTCACAGAGAGCAGTTCCATCGAGCAGTGTGTGGACATCAGTCCCTGTGATCGGCAGCCCTGTCTCAATGGGGGCTTCTGCCTGTCTAGTGCAGAGTACGAGTACCAGTGCTTGTGTCAGGATGGTTTTGAGGGTGAGTTCCAAACAGCCATGGGACTTTCTGGTTAGGGGAACCCCAAGGTGTGCCACTACCACCCCCGACCCGCTCTGTAGCTGCACGCTAAAATGTTCTAGTGCAAATATAGCTGTTCTGTTTTTTTTTTTTTTTTTTTTCCTTCAATTCTTTAATGGAAACTCACATTTACCTCACATCTGTCCAGGTGTAAACAATGTTTTCTTCAAGTAATTCTATTGAAAGGAGAGGCATATAAATGTACAAGGGTCATACCAAAAGTAATGAGCAGCAAGTTTTTATAAATGATCATGTTGCATTTTTGAAAAACCAAGTGCGCCATCTACAGACTTTGTTTGCTTTTCTGCATAATCCCTACGTCTATGTACACGTTTTTCCCACCATTCTGGAAGTTTGAATATTCCCCTGCGGTAGAACTTAGTGTCTTCAGAAGGCTGGAACCGACGCACTGCTGTCTGGATTGCCTCCATTGTCTCATAGCATTGGCCTTACATCTTATCCTTCACAAATCCAAACAGTTGGTTGTTTGTGGGTGCCATATCAGGGCTGTTGAATGGGTGTGAGTGTTTTTTACACCCCATTTTTTTTTTTTTTTTTTTCTTCTATTTCTTTTGATCTGAAGTGAGTGGAGTGGAGGCGAGCACTGTCATACTGGAGGCCGCTGCATCCAGAACTCTTAAGGTTCAATGCTTTTTTTTTTTTCTTTTGATGAAGAATTCAAATGGTGCCATTCCATGCTCTGCTGATTTGTTTCAGGCTCAAAATGGTGAAACGAGCTTTGTCACCTGTCACAATGTCGAGCAAAAAAAAAAACGTCTTCGTTTTGATATCTCTGAAGCAGTTCTGATGATTTTGTGCTGTACTTTGTAGTCTTCAGTCCATAAGCGTGGAACCCATTGAGCAGAAATTTCCTATAGCCTAAGCTTTGAATCATTTCCTGAACTGCATTGTGCTCTATTCCCAGTGTTCCCGCTGTACCATCCAGAGTCACACACCTGTCTTCTTTAATGATCTTACCAAACCTTTCCTTGTTGTGTTCAGTTGAGGCTGTTCAAGGGTGACCGCTACAGGGCTGATCTTGGATGCTCATGTTCTCATTTTTAAAATGTTCCACCCATTTTCTAACTCTACTAGCACCCATGCACACATTTCCATATGCACGCTGAAGTCTCTGGTGAATTTCTGTAGCGGGGATTTCCTCTTTAATGAGAAATTCAATAACGGCATGCTGATGAAAGAAAATATCAGACATTTTTGTCAGTCAGTCATTTGTGCTCATGTCATGCAAGCTATTGCTGTTATATGACACTCAAGGATCCCACAAGGAATGGTGCCTTCTACCAGATAGCGCTAATTCTTCTGCACGTTTGCCTACAACAAATTGTTGCTCATTACTTTTGGTGACCCTCCTATCAAGCTAGCTTCTGTGGAGTTTATTCTTTCCCACCATCAGCTAGACAGTTTGGTAAATTACTGTGCCCCATACATTGTGTTGGAAGTTGGAAATAGAGTTATTGCCTCCTGGAGATAAGATTTGCCATCTCCCCACTGTGCCAAAGCTCAAAGGATTCAGAGTTTTTCGAGTGTTGTTTTCTCTTTGATTTATGTGTTCCTCTTGTTATGACCTTGTAGGAGACCGCTGCGAGGTTGCCAAAGACACATGCCAACAAGACGCCCAGTGCCAAAATGGAGGAAGGTGCTTAGACAGCCGCTGTGCGTGCCCTGCTGGGTTCAGTGGCTTTTTTTGTGAGAAAAGTGAGTGTCCAGAAAACCTCTTTATAGGGGTCTCTGCAAACCGTGGCCCGATTGCCTTTAAGGCAGCAGGAGACGTTACAACTAATCTATTTAAAAAGTTAGTTTTTTTTTTTTTTTTTTTTTTTTTTTTTTTTTTTTTTTTTTTTTTAGGAAAATAAACAGTTTTTTATGAAAACATAACTTTTTGGTAGGGCAGTAGCTATTAGTTTTTCAGGTGTTTGGTTGTACACTAGTGTGTTTAGCTAACAGTATTTTATTGTTGATTCTAACACTTTCACTTTGGGTCCTGTCAGCAGTCAGTCAGCACTCAGTTGCTTAATATAATTATGCAATTTTTGCATTTGTCTATATGCTGAAACACAACAGTGTGAATTTAAAGCATAGGTTTTCTTTTTTAATCAGGTGTTTTCAGCCGTGTGATCTGAAACTCAATGCACACAAACATTGTTGCAGGTTGCTGTGTTGCACCATAGAATCATACACAGTAAAACCAGCAGTGTATGTAAATGCAGCACTTAGCAGTAATGTCAAAACTATTTAGGAGAATATATGGTCGAACTCAACAAAGATTAAAAAAGAATTTTGTGCTGTGTTAAATTATCACACATTCTTTTGTTTTAGCAACAACACCAAGGGTCATATAGCACTGCAGGAATTAATACTTTAACTTCTGTGTAAATTTTAAACTTTTGATTGTGCCATGTAGTTTAGCTTGAAACAGAGAAACTGACTGAAGTAAGAAAATGTACTCTGGAAGAAGACAAACCCGAGGTAGATTACAATGCATCTAGGTTCTTTTTCCTTCTTTCTCTGGCACCCAACCGGTCGCCTGAGGTGAGAAGGCGTCTCTCTCAGCTGCACTTTAATGGGTGTGTTCCACACGCACAGGATTTTCTGCAAGCTACACCGAGGCCATGTGGAATTTGGAGGGTAGCGGGGGGAATGGTATGGTATCCTGCCGTTGTGCCTGAGACCCTGTCACTAACAGGGGATCCTTTGGGTCAGGATCCCCCAGGCCTGCCTAACACCCCCAGAAACCAACACCATGTCTGTCCATGCATTGGATCATGTGGGTTATTTTTGTGAACGTGCACAAAAAGAGGGAATTCAGCATTATTGTGGCTTATTGTGGCAACAAGCAGATCTTAAAAAGTGTGCTTTTTAAACAAGCCTGCAAGCTAATTTTTGTTTTTAATCACTACAAGGTTAAAAGAAAATTGCAAAAATGTGGAATTCCCTTTTAAAACCTCCTGAAATGTCCTGTAAACTCTGTGATTTAACTACTGACTGCTTTGTGTTGTCTGCATTTTCAAAACTGCCTGCCCAAGAAAAAAGGAAAAACGTGACTGATAATGTGGAAAGGCATTAAGATGTCGACACAGGCACTAAACTACTAAAATATATTTGTTAGATTTATAACAATCAGTGTGTCAAGCTAGGGCTTGGAGTAATAGGGTCACATGTGAGTGTGCATGAATATTATGTAACAAATACCAAAATGCTATAGACAATTGAAGTACAGCAATGAATCTGTGAATGAAAAAATGCCTTTATTAGGACAAGTTTTAATTGCAATTTTATTTGCAGTCCTCAAACAATAGTGAAAGTGTCATCTTTACAAAATCACAGAAGTCAGTGATCTATACTACCTGTACAAATACCATATTTATCCTAATACACGCGCTTATTTTAGCCAACGAATACTAAAGTCTAACATCTGAAAGTAATGATAAGCTAAAATATTATAAGACAGTTGTTGTTAGCTTTATCAGAACAAGTGTTTTGATCTTGATAGAGTAATACAACTTACCAGTACAAAGCAGGGAAATGGAAGTAATTTAGCAGCATTGTCGCACATGTACAAACGCTGACGACAACAACCATAACTGAAGCATGTATGCAGACAGCGGCGGCTGTGGGCCACAGGCATCGTTAGAAATGTTTATGATAGCTGCATTCAACGGTTCCACTGATGAAATCTTTGGCAGGTTCTACCATGTCCTAAGAGTCTTGGTACATATATGTGTGCTTGTCTGTTTAAATCAAACAGTTATTATGAATATTTCTTTAAAATAAAATGTTCACATACACACGTGGTACAAACGCTATTTTTGTCAGCGTTAGAATTGTTTACATAAAATCTCTGTTAGCAGTGTTCATTGGGATGAATATGGTATGTGCAAAAACCTGATGTTTTTTCTTTATATGTTTTTAGTTTCAGCAGGACTTTTATGAAAACTTTTGAAATATGTAATTACTCTTGAGATGGGCTGAGGGTAATGACTGATCACCGTTGGAGTAGAGCGAATGCTGTTTGTACCTTTTTCAGATGCAGCTGTTGAATATGCAGCCTATTTCCATAACAACGGACACTTGGCTCTCCCCAAGCCAGTCTTCCCACGAAGGTGAGGCAATGGAACACAAGCAAACCCACGTCTCACCATGTACATTCAGAACAAAGATTTTTCACTCTTGTACTGTCAGTTAGTGTTGTACCATGACGGTTTATGACAGGGTGTACTTCCCAGCTGCTTCTGGATTTTCACATTATTATAGTATTACGTTGAAACTGCCTCAGTTTTAGGTTTCAGATTAGACTATTAGCTACACTTTTCCCAACACATTGTAGATCAGCTGTATAAGAACTGGTTGTTCAGTTTTTCATGGACACAGCACAGTCACTTACATCAGTGCTGCATGATTCCAGTGGCTTTGTGGCCTCTTCACAGACATCATGTTGTGTTAAAAGTCATGCACCACCTTGTTCCTTTCAGTGCACCTGATACCCCTGAGACCATCGAGATGGAGATCAGGACCACATCCTCAGAGGGCGTGATATTGTGGCAGGGAGTGGTAGGTTTATGGACTGCAACTCAGATGGTCCTGATTCAGTTCCCACCGTGCAGTACCTGATTCATGTGTCTGCAACCTTCAGACATTATGATATAAATAATAAACAAACAAACAAACAAATAAATAAATAATCAACTTCAGCACTGTTAACCAAATTAAACGTACTCCGTTGTCTGTGTTCTCCATGTTTTTATATCTGTGACCGGGAGAAAAATCTTACTATCACGCTGAAACTACACAATGACATCAGAATTGCATCATTCCAGCATTTGCTCTAACACCAGCAGTACAACACTAAAAATATTCTTTCTTTTGCAAGAAAATGCTTTCAGATATTTTTGTAGAGAACCAGTGATAATGCATAATGAATGAGATTATGTGCAACATCCACTGACATTCTGTTTAGAAATAATTAATCTTTACTCTTAAATGCCATCATCTTTAACGAGTTTGTGCAGCAAAGCATGTTAACCATCACATCAGCATCTGTAGCATGTCACCTTGTCTGGTTGCCTAGCAGCATGTTGCCTGGTTTGCTTTGACACCCTAATACACCTTCCATCTTCCATCAGGAGCAGAATGACGCTTTCCATAAGCAGCATGCTAGTAAAAAGGTACAGCTTTCCTTTAAGTGCTCACTGCTCTCAGAAAAACACATTTTTGGGGGGTCAGGCTTAGATGTTTGGTACACCAATGTGATAAGCACATTTTCAAACAAGAAATAGACACAATCCTGTGTTACTTCAGAAGCAGTCGTGTCTTCAAGTCAAGGGCGAGGTGTGGTGTTTGTTTCTGTGGCAGTTACCGCAGGAGCAAAACCATTCATGCTCGGCATTTCATCTGCCTTGACATTTCTGATAGAATCATTTTATTCCCAGGAGCTTGGAGATCAAGGAAAAGGCAAGGATTTCATCAGCCTTGGTTTACAAAATGGACATCTTGTCTTCAGGTATTGCCGGTTTCATCTGTCTAGTTTTTTCACTTTAGTGAATACCAAACTCTTGTGTGTTGTGTACAGCTCCTGTGTAGATTTTGTTGTGAATTTGTTGTCAGTTCAGACTTTTGTAACAGAGGGCAACAGAGGTTGTAATAGAGGTTTTTCAGAATGCATACAAAGCATGTAAATAGACAGGAACTCTAAATGTAGGTGAAACATTCTTGTTAGGGACCATAATAAAGAGTAGCACAACTGAAGGGGGTGACAGTGTCCTACATTTGTCTTTGCTGACAGTACAGCATGTAATGAAACCAGTAGGTAACTGTTGCTTGACTTGTCCCTCCACAGTTACCAGCTGGGAAGTGGAGAGGCAAAGATAATGTCTGAAGAGCCAGTAAATGATGGGAGGTGGCACAAGGTCACAGCCGTGAGGTACAGTGAACACCCGTACAGCCTATGCCAGCGTGTTCCCATTCACACCTCACTATTGCAACATAACACTGTGTGACACTTATGCTGTACTTTTATTACAGATAAAAAAACAAGTTTATATATGTGTGTGTGTGTGTGTGTGTGTGTGTGTGTGTGTGTGTACTGTATTTCTCCTAATTAATGCGCCTGCTCTAATAGAGGCGCCCCCGCTCGATAATACAGAAACGTGGTCAGTGCGTAGAAGTGTGGATTTGCGGAGAGTACATGTCTAAATACAGTGAATTATACACATTTTCTACAAGTAAAGATCATTAAATTAACATAAAATGCCACATTATTTGGACAAAATCCAAAGAATTCCAAATTGATTGTACTCGAATGCAATAATAAGGTCTTCATATGCCTAATGGAAAGTCTGATAACTGGTCTTATATGTATGAAGTTGTACTTATGTAGTGTTTTGTATGATTAGATTATGTACATCTGACAGTTCCAGAATGAACCACATTGTTGCTATAGCATCCAGGCTGTACTGATTATGAACAAATGATGCTGTTTCCACCTGAACAGGACTGGCAAACAGGGCTACATCCAGATTGATGGAGGGGCAATGCACAGAGGGCAGTCACAGGGTAAAAGCCTTATGGTGAACACCAAAGGCAACATATTTCTCGGTAAGCACAGTTTCAGCCTTACATCCTTAGTATTTGTCTAAGACCCTAGATTTTGCTATAAGGTCAGTATGAACTGCCTACCCATAACATTAAGAAACATACGATCCAAGCACTCATGATCTATCACAATGAGGGAAGTGGTTGGTCTTCAAGACCCTGGATTATCCCTGTTTTGTGGTCAAAGGGTGGAGTGACGTTCTCCTGGTCTCCTCCTTTTCCCCACGTGGAAAGGTGGTGCTCCAGATATGGCGTCGCTGACAGGAGGAAAATTCTCCACTGGGATCACAGGCTGCATAAGGAACCTAGTGCTGGTGAACACGCGGACCGGGGACAGGCCGCCGCGACCCATCAACCTGCTGGCCCACACTGGAGACAGCATCAACGTAGATCGGTGCCCATCGTAGACGCAGAGCCCATTGACTTTGGAGGGGGAAACGCGCCATACATACACATATACAAAACATACATATACGGTGCTTCGCTGCTACCAAAAAAAATCAACACCACAAAAACACAACAAAAAGGATCATCTTGTCTCCGTGTTATGTTAAGCCAAAAAAGAAAGCATGAAATATTAACAGGTCTTTACGAAAACCTTCCTCAGTGTTGTATTTTCAATGAAGGACTATAAATGCAAAAGGTTAAGTTCAGTTTCAGTTTACATACATCAAAATTAGCTTTTAGCCACGACAAGGTAAATATAGGCCTTGTGTGATGAGGCAGATCCTATGGAGTTGGAGTTTTTACAGCACTGAATTTATTTATATGCATATATATTTTTTGGGGAGGGGGGATGGGAAATGCAAACTAACCATAACTTGCTCCTAGAGTTTATTCTTGGTTCTAATACTGTGTGTCCAAGGCTATGTGCCCAAGTTGTGTTAATACTTGAAGACGTTTAGGCTTTCTTTATTTGCCTTCCTCTGCCTATCTTTATGGAGACCATTTGGGCGAGCATGCTCTAGAGCTCTGCTACGTAAGAACGGTTCAGAAAGTCACAGCTCGAAAGCAGCGTCAAGACACAACTCAGGGGAAGAAGAAACAATGTCGAACACTATCATTTCAAACCAGCGGTGCTTTTTTTTTTTTGCTTAACTACTTTCATTTAGAAAATCAACTGCCTTCCATGGTCATCAGTTTTATTTTACTCACTGAAAGATGATAAGACATGAATGGTGCTAATTATCAGGAACAAGCCTGTCGAATATGTGGTCATGATAACACCTATGCTTCAGGTGTGGTTTTTTTTTTTTTTTAATCATTAAGGTTTTTAAATGTGAAATTTTTTGGTTTTTTTTCCCCACATATTCGTTTTCTTTTATTCAAAGATGCACAACAGTTTGGGAAACCTTGTTTCATTTTAGTTTTTTTCTCTATTGTTTATGGAACTCTCATACATATATATATTTGAGTGGATCTCAAATGTTTAGAAGCAATGAAAAGAATGGTATAGTTGAAACAGCTTTTACATAATTTTAGTCTAGATTCACATGCTAGAATATAACGATTCATCTTGCTCCGATACAATCACCTATCTGCTAGTCAGGTAAATGGATACCTTACAAATTTGTATTTGTGCAATTTTTGTATGCGATAGAAGTGCCTTGTTTTATGTTTTCAGCCCTCCAACCCACCCCTGTCATTTTTGTCCCCTACAATAACGCATCCCTCCTTTGACATGATGTGCGTATTGCCATCCAAACCTCAGGAGGGTAAATGCAGAACTTCCTCAGAGAAGCCAGCTTTCTTGTTCAGGGTCACTAGTCTTGCCTTAGAGTCTGTGTAATAGGACGGGTCGCACAACCTGGATCGCATTAGCTCGGAACAACGCATATAACTGGAATGAGGAAGGACATCAAGGCATCCATGAGAGAGCTAGGTGCCGCGTCACAGTCAGGGATCCACAGAAGGTGCTGTGACCAGACGCTCTTTTGAGCATGCTCGCCGACATTGGTGAATGCCCAGTGACGTGGAAATTTGAACTTCAACTTTTAAAAGCTTTAGATTTTTTTTTTTATATTACTCAACAAAAATTGTGTTGTTTCACACAGAAAAACGTAATTTGTATTTATTTCATTGTATCGCCAATTTCAGGTTTGATTCTACTGTAGAACAACAAAAAGAAAGAGCTTACCCATTATTGTTTTCATACTAAATTTGCATCTGCCTCCCTTAGTTCTAAGGTTACCTTGCTCTTGACTACATGCTCCTCCTCAATTTATGACCTTATCGAGTTTTCCCGAAAGAAGGAGTTTGCCCAGAACCCCTTTATGAAATCAGCCAGTCATGTTGTGTGATCAACTGGAAGTCAGTGTGTTGGATGGAGGAGCATCCTTGTTTTGTAAAGTAACCCAAACTGAAATTTTTTCTCACTGATGAGGGTATCTTTGTTTATTTTTGTTTTCTTACAACTAGTAAAACAAATTAAATGGAATGCCTCTTCACTTTTCATTTTGTTACAGTTTCTTCAAACATTGCGGTTCCCGTAGCCTGTGTCACAGCATGGATTAATACAAGAAAATCTTTAGAAGATCACTTTGAGATGCATGTGATTTTCCACACTCCAGTGTGAATTGACATAGTCATCTTCACAGTTTTCTACCATACATATACTGTACAAGTATAAACAATCTGTCTTTATTTTTCATTTTCTTGATCCAAAGAGCTTTAAAATATATATTGTGTAACTGCACAAGTTGACACATGCACAGTCAGACCAGAAAAACTGCCCAGTCAGTTTATGACACAGCCATATAAACCATTGTATTTTACAACTGAATACTCTGAACATTTGTGTTATGTTCTTAAAAACAAGCCAAATACATTGATAAGTCAATTAAAGCCAAAATATGGGGATATTGCCGCTGCTGGCTTTTAAACAGCTTTTCTTAACATTTTAAAATGCTTTAAGTTCACTTTTGATGAAATGTAGCTCTTGCAAGTACACACTTAATGCAAGATGGTGATGGTCTGTGGTTATCACCAATATCTGTACCATTGTTCACTGTCTCAAAAACTTTCATTTGTTTAACTTAAAAAAATGGCAAAGAAAAGGTTAATGGTATACACCAGTACCATGATTTCCTTTTAAAGTCAAGATTATCTTTAAAATACTCCTTACAAAATGTAAAGAATGGGCACAAAATATTTCTGTGGCTACAAGCAATGGTACATTTAATGCATACAAGTAGCATCAAAGATGAAAGGTCATAAACCTTTAAAGCTCAAAGGTGAAATTCTTGCTTTTTACTGTCCCCATATCTCTTTGTCTGTATTAGAACAACACACAAGGTTATGAGATTAATTTTCAAACTTTTCATTAACTCATAATTACAAGTATCCTGAAGTACACCAGGCATCAAAAGGTACAAAGCAGGCTCTATCATGGTGCAACAGCACGATCTTATCGAGTTCACCGGATCATTCTCTCTTTGGGCCAAGAAACAAAAGCATTACATAGGGAATGTACAAATATCACAAACAATGGGATTTGAACCCACAACTATGTAATCACTAGATAAACTAGTCACCAAGCCTCCATGCCATGCCATGTGGGTGTTGAAATGATTTAACACTGTTTCATAATTTAACTGTAATTTTATAAAGAAAATAAAACTGTTTAAAATGTCATTATCAAGGTGTTAGTCCTCTCAAAATGTTTTTCAGTTGTAACTTTAATACTGATTTCTTTTCTGATGATTATGAACTGTAGTTGTGATATCACTGGGATACTGAGCACAGACACAATGACCATGCTGAGATGTCGAAAATGTTGAAATGAATTCTTGCCTAAGTCTTATAATCTTTGGACAGCAACAACAGGACAATGTAGTCAATTATTAGATGCATTGCTGAAATAAAACAAAAGGGAATTGTAAATCTGCTACTTAGTATTAAGTACAAAGAAATTGTCAATTATGAGATTAGGAAAGTCAAAATTACAAACCAATGCACAAGAACATAAGAACATTACAATATATTCCTTTTTCTGTATTTCTGATACACAAATATATGGACAAGGATAGCACCAAGGACAGCCATTAATCCACAGGGGAAAAGTTATCAAATGTAGCCTAATAAATGCTTTTCAGGTGTGCCCACTAGATCTTTGGTATTATTCATATGAAATAAAAGCAACTGAGAGACAACTAAGGAGCTGTGTGATGACACGTATGAAACGTGTGCTCTAACAGTAACGACGTTCTCAATTGTATTACATCAAAATAACTTTGTTACACAGCTTTGTTAGCAAATTACTGTTATTGTGTTACAGCATCTAGTGAGACGTAGGTCCAAGAGTGAAGTGTGTCACCCAGAAAGGTACCCAGCTGTATGGCAAACAGCTGAAAGCTCTGAAAGTTAATGCAGTGTATACAGCACGTGCTTCTTGTTCAGCCCAATGCTGGGTTTTTCTACTGTTATAAAACAGTAAATCTCTCCAATTCTGCTTGTATTTGTAGTCTTTATTTATTTGTTGGTTTACGGTTATTCGGTTAGTGCCTTTTTTGAAATGTCAGAATTTGGGTTTTACAGCCAATATCAGTACATTTATTTTAAAAATCCCCTTTCAGTATATAGTTTTGACACCAGGGGGCAATATTGGCAAAGAAAAAACCTGGGTTGTTGGGTAGTTTGTGTGTTGCGATTATTCAAGATTCTTTATTGTCACTATGCAAAGTACAGTGAAATTACAGCAATTCCTACAGTGTAGTCACATGTAACTTACTTGGTCATCTAAACATCCAAATGTCAAAGAACTGAAATAAATATGCAGTCTAAGTAAGATTACCTAAAACAATACACAATGCAAGTACAGTCAAGGCAGTAGTGCAAATTAAGGCAGTTATTGTATATTGATGCATAAAGTACAAGAGTTGTGTGAGTATTGAGTATTGCATATTTATTGCACATTTGTGGCATATGATAGTAGAGCATTATATGCAGCAAGTATTGCACAGATTAAATCAGTTGTTGAATAATAAGCAGTAGGGTACTGAATAAGGTGTTGTGGACAATGGGAGAGTAGTAAAGTACAATGTAAACATATACTGAGCAATATAGAATCTAAGATACACTGAGTACACATATACTGAAGTCAGATTGGTGCGTTCTTTTAGTTTGTGTGTGTGTGTGTGTGTGTGTGTGTGTGTGTGTGTGTGTGTGTTCAGCTCCCATATAGCTCTGGGGTAGAAGCTGTTCTTGAGTCTCTTGGTCCACGATATAATGGACCTGAATCATCTGCCAGAGGGCAGCAGTTCAAACAAGCAGTGTCCAGGGTGTGAAAGGTCCTTTAGGATGTTTGCTGCTCTTCTAAGGCCGCGTGCAATGTTAAGTTCCTTTAGGGAGGGCAGAGATTAAAGATTTTCTGTGCTGAATTGATCACTCCCAGGAGGGCTTTTTTGCCTGCCACAGAGCTGCTAGTGTACCACATGGAGATGCAGTAAGTTATCACACTCTCGATGGAGCAGTGATAGAAGTACAGTTGCTGCTGCGCCTTTTTGACTGCTGCTGAGGTGTTTGTGGTCCAGGAGAGATCCTCAGCGATGTTCGCACCCAGGAATCTGAAAGCTAGAACCTTCTCCATGTAGACCCCACTGATGTACAGTGGTGTGTAATCAGTGTTGTGCTTCCCGAAGTCTATGATGAGCTCTTTGGTTTTGGAAGTGTTCAGGGCCAGGTTGTTTGCCCCACATCATTCTGTCAGCCTCTGGACTTCATCTCTATAAGCTGATTCATCACCTCCTGAGATGGGTCCAACAATGGTCATGTCATCTGCAAATTTTATGACAGTGATGGTAGAATGGGTTGGGGTGCAGTAATGGGTGTAGGGGGCATAGAGAAGTGGACTCAACACTATCTGTCAGGTATGACTGTGTTGAATGCTGAGCTGTAGTCTATGAATAGCATCCTCGTGTAGTTGCCCCAGTGTTCTAGATGGAGCAGTGTGGTGTGCAGGGCAGTAGCGATGGTGTCTTCTGTGGACCTATTGGCTTTGTATGCTCACTGATGTGGCTTCAAGGTATCTAGGAGGCTGGCTTTGATGTACTGCTGGACCAACCTCTCGAAGCAGTTCATAATGACTTGGTTAAGTGCAACCAGGCAGTAGTCATTGAGACCACTGATGACTGTTTTCTTCAGTAGTAGGGTTACTGCTGCTGACTTCAGGCAGGCTGGGATGGTGGCTGTTGACAATTACAGGCTAAAGATTTTTGTGAAGGCTGCAGAAAGGTGGTCTGCACCTTCTCTAAGGACCCTTCCCGACACTCCATCTGGGCCTGCAGCCTTTATTTGGGTAACAGCTCTGATCACACTTCTCACCCTGTGTTCTTGTACTGTGAATGAAGGCACATGGCTGTTAGGGGCAGGTGTGGGTGGTGTTACTGTCTCTGCCGCTCTCACCGCTCAACACTGCCGCTCACTTTGAGCGGTTTCCTTGAATTGCTTGATAATATTGTGTGCTGTTGAGTGTGCAGTTCCCAAAATCATTCCATTTTTTTTTGGGGAACATTATCTTGAAAGGACCAGATAATTCACTGGCACATCTGTTCAGGAATTGGTAAGCCTCAACCCATCTTTGTTCTAGTGTCTTGGAAGCTCCATTTATACCATGCCATTATTGGTTCACCTGTTTAACAACACCTGTTTCTCATCACCTTCTCACCTTAATATTAGCTCTCAGTTGGGTTTATCCTAGCTTTTTTGGAGGATGTGGCAGCCACCACATTTGAAATGAGTGCATATGTTCAAAAAAAAACCTGGTAAAACATACATTTGTTGATGTAGTGTTTTTAATATAGTACAGGGTGAATAAACTTGACCGTTGAATCAATTTTGTTTTTATTACCATTTTCCATGGTAACATGCAAAATAGCCCTGCCCTGTGCCCTATGTGCTCTGGGATGGGCTCCAGGTTTCCCCGCGACCCTCACCAGGAATAAGCGGTTAAGATAATGGATGGATGGATGGATGTGGACATGCAAAATAGTATAGGATGAATTCAAATTATTTTGTGACTATATGCATCTTGTTAAGTCAAAGTGATATGCATTATTTTCATTATGTCTGTATGGAAGCAGCTGCAAGTATTACTAGTGCATTTCAATGTATTGAGATGGATTATTGACATTTACAAAGCTTAATGTTTTAAAATCATGTATATCTGTACTAGTATACATTTTGCTGATCTTTATATTTGGTAAACTTCACAATCTAAAGAAAATTCTGTTTCACCCAAATACACGCACAACCTATCTGAATGTGTGTAGTTCTTTGGGTGTAAGTAAATGTTGCCACCTAAGTTTTAAATGGCAGTTTTCAAACGCCGTTTTTATTGCTAAGAAACCAACATAGTGAGTATCAAAGCATTAGATCAAATTTAGACACCTGAGATTAAGATGGAGAAATTTATTTACTGCATTCATTTTAAGTAATTTTGTTAATAAATGCTACCACTGACTGTACTTCTCTATATTATAATTAACTTCACCGTTATGTACACCTGCGCAAATGTCTAGCAGGATGCGTACGTATGGATGACGCGCTGACATCTCACCGATCACCTATATGAAAGTGTGCACGTCTTATTTTATACTTCAAAGCGTTTTTAACATTCTACGCCATGCCAATCGTTTAGGATGGAAAACGCCAGAAGAGACGCGGGCGTCATTTCCGGTGGAACATTCTAGGGAATTTAACTTTGGCTTTAAAAGGCAAGTACAGCAACACATCATTCTGTCAGTACCAGACACGAAGCCTCAAAACCGCTAGACCGTCTGTGCGCAAGTGTTGGCTTATAGGAATATTAATACTAGTAATTGTAGGGAGATTTTCAGAAACTGATTGTACACCAAGAGTCATCAATAATACATATTATCGCAGCCTTTGTTTTCTTTGAATTTTCTTACAGGTAAGTCGCAAGTATAGTATTGCCCATTATGCAGAAAAAGTAGATATTACTGGCTTTATAAATTCAGAGCATAATTATCCATTTTACTTGTGTTAAATTTTGAATGAATGTTTTATTGAACTAACATTATGGCATAACAGACATAAGAATACACAACATATGGTTATTTTGGAGTGTGTGCGCGTGCATACAATGCATTTGCTTGTTTCTGTAGTATTTTCACATGCATATACATTTGTATTAGGGGAAATTTGTTAAACTGTGTTGGTCAGTCACTGAGGGATACCTGTTCTATGAGCAGCTCTTGCAGAACCGTTACTTAGTTAATTGTTCCACATGTAACATTTTCTACTATGCTTTACAATGTTGCTTTGACACTTTGCAATTTCGTTTTATATTTTGGTTATTGAATTGTCATTAATGCAGCTTGACTGGCATATCTTGTCTGGCTAAAACTATTTTTAAATCGCAAAGGTTAAACGTTTCCAATATTACAAATATTACGTAGTGGGCAGGACACGTTGCTCGTGGTTCCGAATTTCCTTAATTTGGCGCTGAAGTCGCCGCAGCTACTACATACAAGTTGTTATGTACATAAATTATGTTTGTTTATTTGCAAATATCTCGTGTTTAACCCGACATCCCATCCATTCATAAAATATCAAACCGTGCACTTTCTCAGAAGGCAGTTAACAAAATTAGAAATTTGAAATGTTTATAACGGTGACTGTTCAGATTTGTTATATAACCATGACATGCATGCGTAGTTTCTGCTGTTCACTTCAATGGAGGGCGAAGTGTCGCATGTAATATCCTGTTATTAATAGTAAAAAACGTCGTCGCTTTAGTGTTGAGAAGGCTGCGTTTACTTGGAATAAAGAAGTAATTTATTTATTACACCCCAGGGGCTCCAGTAGAATTTTTTTCTGCGGGGTGGCCAATCATTTTCAGAGGTGAAACAGTTGCGTCGTTAAGGTTGGTGTCACCTGGTGCGGGTACAAAACAAAATTTACAAAGTGCTTTCTGGTGGAGGATGTGGTTTAGCTAAATTTTGCAAAGTCTAAAGTGCGAGGAAGAACGTGTTGGCAGTGGCGATTTTGTTACTTCCATCATTTACAATGTTCGAACGTGGATGCTACTTATTGGCGCAGTAACGGTTCTCCTGTATTCAGTACTGTAAACACATGTGACGTCATACCACTAGGGGGCAGCAGGATACCCAAGTTTAACCCTACAAAGTTTTTAAAGTTCTACTTAAACACGCAAACAAAACAATTGGTTTACCACACCAAAATCAAATAAGGCAATCCACATAAAAAATTAATAAATAAAAACAAAACCTTTAAAGAAACACAACAACTCAGTATACCAGCAAAAATAAAAAATCGTAAAGAAATGAAATATTCATTCATGACAAACATCAGCAGCTGGTGTCATTTTAAAAACGACAAAGTTTAATAGCATGGACAGCTACAAAGTCTCGTGGCATACAAACACGCGTGAAAGTGCTTAAATGCTTACCTTCCACAACCAGACACAATGCCAAAAGCCAGACAGATCGCAATAAATCCACCACACTGAGACATGCAGTAATAATTACACCACATTTTCCTGACGGAAATTGGAGGTTTTCCAGAAAGTGGGTTTTTGAAAACTTGGAGTTTCAATGCAAATTCGTAGTTGGACAACCCTGAGCCAACATTACCAGTTACAGAACAGTTTTCCGTTTTATGGGACTGGATTTAATCAACTCTGAGTAGGCAAAACCTTGTTAGAAGCGCACTCACAAGGAGTAATAAAAAGCCATGATCAATAGATTGCTGAATTAATGTTTTGCCATGGAAACAGATGCCAAGAGATATGGAGCTGCCCACTTCACATTGAACAGAAAAGGTCTGTTGGATTAACATTAAAAACATATGTACATCAGTTCCACATAATAAAATTATGTTGCCTTCATATGATTAAGTGGATTGAATATAACACGTTCATTTTAGGAAACATTTGATTAAGTGCAGTAGATGTAACTTTTTAATGGTATTTGTGTTAATCCAGCAGACCTTTGTTCAATGTATGTCTGGAATGGAATATATTCCTGTCTGTTTATGCTGAATACAAATTCAGTTTTAAGAAAGGCAGCACTACAGTTGTAGCAAAGGACAGAGATGGCATACACTGAAAAAAGATTGTTGGATTAATATAGAATCATATGTACATCATCCATCCATTCACCATACTGCCTTATCCAGTTACGGGCCACAGCATATGTACATGAGTTTCACATAATTTCTAAGAAGTCGGACATGTCTGAACAACTTCTGAGGTGCACAGTAACAGGGTTACCAACTGAGCCACTGTGATGTTTGTAACAATGTCAATGTTGTGTAATATTTGAAGTTGGTAGCTTCACAAATACAGATGTACTTGAATGAACACCAGTAATGTCATGGAGATATTCATCTGGATGTGTAAGAATATCTAATTGTGGTTTAATTACCTTTTTGCAGCACAATACCCTGCTCATTTTTAAGAGTTTATATGTCGACCATGTCATTTTTGACAGCCTAATACTGGCTACAGCTACTACAGCCTGTAAACCCAAGGTTTCAATTAACTAAACCTTTATCAAGCAGGTTTAGTTCCATGTGTAAATTAGCATAATGACTGAGTTAGTGTTCCTTTTAACCCTGCTTTCTGGTATGGAGAATCCCAAAGTTGGGGTTAAGTGATCAGGGCAATTTGCTAATACCCCCATTTTCCATTAACAGATTAGTAAACATGATGCTGACGAAAGATTTATTTTTTTTCACTAAAAAATCATGAAAAAGCAAGTTATACAAGCGTGTATATAGGACCATAGAATTGAATCGCGTTTTGCCAAAGTTAAAGTGTAACTATGGATGGCTCATTTTTTAGACATTCACAGTCACACAAACCACAATTTTCAGGTAAATTAATGCAGCACTTACATGTGCTTTATCTTAACGTGTCATAATTTCAATGGCTAAATATTCAGGTAATGCACCCAGCAAACCAAACCAAAAGTATTTACAATACCTTCATTTTCTGAAGCGTGTGTTGTGATGGATTGTAAATGAAATTCAACCTAACGTCTCCAAATTTGAGGGTAGATACTTTCAATGCCATATGCCATAAGGGCTGTAACCAAAACATCTAAGGCAGCACACGGATAGCACAACCTAAGAATGGCCGCGTTAGCCACGCAGGGGTCAAATTCAGTATGATGTGCTTTGTACAATTTGTTTTGGCAACATCACCGCCTGGCATCATTAGTTTTTCCTTGCAACTTGTCGCTGTCCCTTGATGATTTACTGTGTAAATGGTTTCACTTTACCTCCAAAATAGGGGGCACTCACATGCAGGTCAAGCAACTGCAGACTGTCTTATGCTGTAGAGCACCCCGACTTCTTCATGGTTAGCCAATGCCTAATGAGCTTACTTTGCTACTTCCAGCACCGATTAATTTTGTGAGTTAGTACAATTTCGTAAAACAATAAGCAATTGCAAGTCAGATGTGCAGCTACAGGGAGTAACTGATATGACAATATAAGCACATCTTTCATATTTAAATAAACGTTTTCTTTTGTAGCTCTCGATTTCAGACACCCATAAAGAGAGAGAGGCCACCATGTTCATGCTGTGTCCCCCCTCTGGTAAGTTTTCCAAGTATGGATTGAAGATTAGCTTTGTGGTTATGCCTTTATTGTTGTATATTTCTTTCAGGCTTGAGTGTACAAATCTTCATGTGCATACTGATAATCTCTAATAGGGACATACATTTAAAACAGGACACCCTTAGCTTAACTGTGAAAAGCCACACATTCATCAGCCTCCTTAGTAGGAACATACAGGCTTGTTGTTCATGCTTTTACAGGATGCAGATGTGTGGTTAGCAACTCTTACCAGCAAAACACAATGCTAAACAATGTAGTCACTATAACTTGTGCAATACCTTTGATCTGGAGTCTGCATCCTTCAAAGGTCATATTGGCTTATAATTGGTATCAGTTTAGATTGAATGTAATGTTACTATGGAGAGCTCAGCCCATGTGCTGAGCACAGCTCATGTTCTGGCATACATCAGTCTTGTGAAATGCAATTTACTGTGTTTTGCTCTAAACTGCAAGATTTGGCCTGCTTTTGATTGCAGCACACAGACAATACACATTGGTGTTCACACATTTGTTAACTACGTAACCTGTTATGTACACAGTATTATGTTATGTAAATATTTATTCTGCAAATAAAGCTTCTATTTTTAGTTTTAATTAAATTTCCAAGCTTATGTAGCCAGGTGCACAACAAAGGATAGAAATTAATCCATTGAGGTGATTCTTTAATTCCCTTGTTAGCACTCAGCCTTGTACCACGTAACTTGAGAATATGAGTGCATGAGTACACAGGTCTCCAAAGGTATTGATATAGTGTTCCAGAAATAGGCACACACCATAACTGTGGAATGTGCTACTACTCCCTGCCCAGTGTGGATACTTAAATCACTTGCTTTGCTGTTGAAGCGTTATCCAAGTCACTTGACATTAGATTATTTAATACCGATGTATAAATAAATGCAGTTTCTTGTCAGACCAAACTGCAATAGGCTGCAATTTCCAGGTGATGAATAAACAGTTGAACAGCTTTTATAACCAAATCCTGCACACCATTATATGACAATACCCAGTTGTTTCATTAACCTTTTGGTTTGACCACTTTGTCAGTGTTATCTTTCTAATTAAAGTTAGCTGTGATTCTGGTTTAAAATAACAGTTTTCATGTGTTTGAAAAACCACTGATTATGTTTTTTTTTTATTATTTATAATTATTTGATTCTAAAGTCATACCTTTTTTTCAAAGTAAGGTGGATTCTATCAGGAAACAGCATTCATCAGGTTCTTCTTTAACTCTATAAAAATACATTGGTTTCATTAATAACTACTACAAATATTTTCTGTACATGGGTTTTTTGTAATTACTAACAAACTTGTGATCATAAGCAAAATCTTTTTTGCTTCTTTTGAGAAATGTTGTTTATTAAAGAAATGTTTGTATTATAATGTATAACGTTGCATAACACAATCTCCCATAATGTGACAGTCACGTCCACCACAGCTGCCTTGTTTTTCTGAACTAAAGTTCTTGCTGGGAGACAGTGGAGATGCACAACATAAAATGCAAGGACTTGCCATGAAAGTGCTTGAGTTGTGTCTTATCCAATGTTTTTTTTCAGATGAAGATTCTCTTGAAATCGACTGGCTTTGGAATCGTGTGAAGTTCAGGGTGCAAATCAAAATAGTAGGAACCTCAATTTAAAACTTTTTAATGCATAGATGCCACTCCCAACCTATATGGATAATTTTTGGAATAGAAACAAACTGGTTTTACTTATTTCAAAAACAAGGCTCGTCCGGCATTGATCTGTGCATGTGGAGAGTGTACATAATAGGGTATGTCCCTCGATTTTACTGAAGGACCATGATTTCATTTTGGCGGTCAGGAGTTTGATTTATTTCAGTAGTTCACCATCATTTTAAGTACCGTGTTCTTTTTGCATGCCATAATTCCAGAGAATTTGAAAAGGTTAGACAGCCCCACTTTCAACACTAATATGAAATGGGGATGTTGTTTAATGCACTTCCTTTGGAAAATCAGGTTTGAATGTGAGAATGATATATTCTTTTTGTCTGTGTTCTTGAAATTGATGGAAAAAGAAGTTTTTGATGGACTTCGTTGATTCATCTGTATGGAACTCTACGTTTTAGGCATGGAGAACTCATCCATTACATTTACATCCTATATGGTACCTGGGTCTGTCAATATGGAGTAAAAAAAAATGTTAACACAAGTAGATGGGGAAGAGAAGCTTTGCATAATCGGCAGGACTATATAGACCTGTTCAAGATGATTATGTACATTTTTGCTGTTGGACCCTGTCATGTCATAAAACCCAATTATGGAAGTGGTGCCTTCTCGGAGGTGATCTTTTTCCACAGACCCTGCACTTTAACTAGATAATCGAACTTAGGGTGTGCCACCATGTGTTAAGGGACCAAAGTGTAAGTATGGACATTGAGGAAGGCATCATTATGGATAATCCTTTGTGTGTAAACACCGGGCAAAGTCTGAGCTTGCATTGCAGCTCTGAACTGGACATCATTGCCAAAACGCCATCTTTACCCCTTTTAAAACTTCCTGCTTCAGTGACCTTAACACCTCCCCCCCCACCAGCCCAAAATCTTTGGTTACATTTTCAAGCCGCCAACATTCTAAGGGACAAATGTCCCTTTGTCCTGCTTCATTAAAAAACCTGCCCACATTTTGAGGCCAAGCAGAGCATACTTCGTCATAGATGGGGCAGGCCACTGGGCCATAGTTTGCTGACCACATCCAGTACTGCCAAGAGTCAAATAAAGGATGAGTAACAAAAGGTCACAGATGTAATAGAGGAGTGCTGTCATATTTAAACATTAATGTTGAGCACTGAAACAATAAATGTACTGAGTTTTTCTAACTGGATATAAAAAGTTGCAGTTTCTGCTTTTGATGTTCAAACACAAAGAACTGCATCAATTTCTGAGAGTAAGGAAGGAAGTCTTATACAGTGGCTGTTTTCCATTCATGACACCCTGAGAGCTTAAGTGCTTGTGTTTTTGGTGAGCGGATTTAATGACATTATACTGGGTATTTTAGCTCTCTGTAAATCTGTGCTTTTCTGCATGATAAATGTATGAATGTGTTTAGTTCATCCATCAAGGTCTAATGTTTGTATCTGAAATTGTTGTAAAGTTTTTTTGTAAAGTAAATAAAAAATTAGAACAGTGCATGTGTTGTGGATGTACAATGTCAGGAATATGCTGGACCTCCACTCCACTGCTTCTTCTACGCCTGACTAAAACAGTGGTATTTTAAGTGGTGGATACGTCATGTGCCTTTATTCCAATGTTTTATTTCAAAAAGAGGAATGATTTTAAAATCTTTCAGAGGGGGGCTGTCCAAAATGCTAAACTGTTGGTAAGTCTGGCCATTTTCTTATTACTGGATTTTAATTTTCAATTGCACTTTTTATCCCTCAGTTCCATAACCAGTCCTTATTTGTTTATGTATGTGTGTGCGTGTGTGTGTGTGTGTGTGTGTGTGTGTGTGTATGTGTGTGCGCGTGCGTGCATGTAAACACACATCATTGAATTGTACCATTAATATAGATGTCATGACCCTGTGTAGATAGTTAAAAAGAAACATGTCTTTGAGTTACACCATTCATGAAAATCAGTAGTAGCCTATGGACACAGACTCTTGAGATGACAGAAACACACAGTCTGCTATGGGCCAGCAACACGGTGCTCTGCTTGGAACAGGGAGGGGAGGCTGTTTTAAGTTTACTCTTTTGTGAACGGTTCTTTTGTTTAGTGATTTTTGGAGTAGCGACGTTTCATGGGATTTGTACTCCCTGTTCTGTTTGTTTTTTTTTCCATTTTTATTAACCGTTGTTTACTTATTGTTCATAGTAATCTGTTCACTTAGCTGACGATTGTCCAGTGCTGGTTATTTGTCCGTTGATGTCACATGTGCTAGCGCTCATTCCTAAATAATGTCTCCTTGTTGGTGTCAGATTTCTTCCAGTGTGCTAAGAATTTCCTCCTGAGCAAGCAGGCCAGCCAGGTCCAACTGAAGGAGTTTGCCCGAAGGAATGCTGCCAACACCTTGTCTGTGGCCAACATGGTCATGGGCATGGCTTCCATCCTCTGCAGCCTCAACGGGTGGGCAAGTGAAAGAAGCCTGCTTTGATTGTCACATTTCATTGTCACAATTCATTCGACTGTCACTTTTTGGCTTGTGTCATTAAGATGTTGCTTCTGCAAACCATAATTGTTTTGGTGGCACAAACTGCTTTTGTTTTGTTTTTACATCCAGCCACCAGTATGCTGCCTGCTGGCTAGTTCTGATTGGGTACTTGCTGGACTTGGCTGATGGAGCAGTTGCTAGGCGACTAGATGCCTGCTCCGCACTAGGTGAGTACACAGTGTCTTGCTGCCAAACCCAGGGGCACATTTTAGCAGTCCCTTTAAAAGCCTTAACAGGCCAGACAAAACAAGATATAGTTGCTGTTCTGCTATATAACCATGATACATTTATTGTTGACATTGCCTGGCTTGTACATGTTGCTGTTGGACATTCCTAAAGTGACAGACATCTGAGATAGCATATTAAAAGAGACTTTGCCCCTCTGTTTTATAGGCTTGGTAAAGTGCCACTGACTGTTTATAGCTGTGAAGGACTCACTGAGATCATCCATGCATTTTAGAAACTGTTAGCTCTGGAGTGAATTAAACCACCCATTGTTTAAGGTTGGCTAAATCTGTTTTGTGCTGCCAATCTGGTGCATTACAATCCCTTGGCAGACCTTCTGTGGCCTTTGTGAGCCTGGTGTCAGTTTTCTGCATGACTTTGCATGTGGCCGTTTTGCCCTGCCCCCCTCAGCATGTCAATACAGAGCTTCATTCCCTGTTTTTTGCCAGTTGAACAGCCTCTTTCCAATAAACAGGGCAAACTCTAAGGGATCAGGTGCTGATTGTTGCTGTAATCCTGGTGCTTATAGTGACCCCGCATGTCTGAAATTGCTTAAATCTTTGACCCTGAGTGCTGGAATTCAGCCCCTTTATGTGTCCATGGATCCTGAGTGACTCATGCTTAACGGCTTGCCCAAACAGCCCCCACCAAGCGGGATAAAGGGGTTACTGGCACAGAGAATGTTGTTTACCGGCAGGGTGACAGGGAAATTTCCACTACTGGTTCTCAGCTCGGCTGCTGTGGGCTTGTGCTTGTTAAACGGCTCAAAGTCCTCACACACAAAACACATGCAGCTACTCGTATCTGAAAGCTCTGCACACTGATTTGTTGCACCTGAATCGTTGATCTGCTTTGCTGTGGTCCCTGTGAGCAGCTAACTGCTATACTGTAACCAGTCAGTGCAGTTTCCTAAGTGCTGGTCTGATGTACGGTGGATAGGTGCGAAACTGGATGACTTTGCTGACTTCACCACGTTCGGCATTGCCACGGCCTTGCTCCTGAGGACACACAGCCTGATGGACAACGTCCTGTGCATGTGCTACGTGCTCTCGGTGTTTGTTCGCCTCTGCTTTTTCTCCAGCGGTAAGGAGGACCCAACACATTCTTCCTTTTTTTCCCATGTGAAACCTGGCCTCTTTTGTGCCATTGACCTGGGAAAGCACACAAAATAGTACCCAGCTTTGGAGGTTATAATGTCACAGCTGTTTAATTAAGGCTGGCACTGACTGGTGCATACTGACCGAAGGCCACTGACTGCTGTTGGTTTCCTTCTCCTGTCCCGTGCAGGGATTCCCTTCATGTACCGCGGGCTGCCGTGCATCTACTCCTCTGCCATCTTGGCATGTGCCTGCTTACTCTCAGGGGGCAGCGTTGTGGTGCTGCGGGTCTCTGCTCTGGCCATGATCCTCTTTATGGTCAGCCAGACCATCTACCCCCATGACAGGGTACTAGAGTCCCAGGCATGGAAGAAAGTGGTCTATGCAGGAGGTACAAGCACAAAATTGTATACATGCCATCATGTGGCACAGTGGTGATGCCACAGCATTTTGTGGCTAAAGAATATATTGATAGTGTGTGTGGAGAATTTGGTAGGCACTTTTTTTGTTCGTTAAACTGGATGTATAAAGCAAGCTCAATTGTCATTTTTTGCATTTTAAATTTTAACTGACAGCGCTATAGACATGCTGGCCCTGTTAACATTTATAGCTGATTGCTTTTCATAATGTTTGCTTTATGGTGGAAAATAAAAATACATGTAAACCATGAGCTAAATTACCACCTCCTTTCATAATCAATATTTATGTTTTTTTTCATCCCCAGGGGTGGTGATGGTGTTTTGTTCCTCCTTCCCACCAGCATGTGTTTACTACCTGCTCTGGTCGGTGTCCTATATTCTATTTCCAACAGCACTGTGGAGCTGCAAGGTGTGACAGAAGGTGAGGCTTTTGCCCAAATTTAGTCTTGTCAGTCCTGGAGAGAAATTGGCCTGTGTTACTGACAGGCTTTCAATGTGTTGGCATACCCAAACACATGCTTTCTCAAGAAAGACCCACAAAAAAACTTATGAGCCCACGAGGTTATATTTATCAGTAGGGATTTCCTGATCAAGGTGTTTTCCGCCCAATCTTGATCCAAGTAATTTAATATTGAGTATCTACCAATACAGAGTCCCGATCCAATTCTTGGATTATCCTAGATAATACATTTGCACAGTGCACACTTGAAGTACATTAAAGTTATCAAATCAGTGCAGTGTATGTGCTTGACAACTGAATAGCTCTGCAATGTGTTAAGAAAAACACTGCCTGCATCCAAGCTGTTCCTTAAAGTT
>JABJVR010000087.1:10104596-10202788 GCA_025773905.1 Chitala chitala
TTTTACAAAATATTGTGTGATCAATGACAATTTCACTTAGTCCAGCAACATAATATTAAAATTCAAAATGAGTGACATAGTCACATTCCCACTTCATAGTGGTGTAATAACTTACCTTTTACGTTCACAGTAGCAATAAATACGAAGCAAATTCTGCTTTGTGCAACATTGTAGTAAAATTAGAATACTACAAATGAACAGAAATCCTGAAGTGATAACTGAAAGCTTAACTGAAACATGTTACAAAAAAAGTATTTCTTACTGGATTACAGCATTACAGTAAAGCCTGTATATCAAAATAAAATTTCAAGCCATTTTTTAATAAAGGAAGGCGAATTTATAAAGTGCATTCAAAGCTATGAATTCAGTTATCCTCTCTGTTATATTTTTGGTCTTGTCACTGTCTCAAGGAAATTTCTTTCTCCTTTTAAACATATCCGTGAGTGAAGCAACCATTGCCTCAGTTACCTGAGTGAACTCACTGTATTCTGTTGAGTGTTTATTTTTAGGTGTCATATCAAATGAAGAGTACTGAATGTAGCTGTGTTACTACCGCCTTGTGAAACGCTTGCATTGTAGATATTATGAGCGGCTGTTGAACTGTTTTCATTTTGTTATTTAAAATATTTCCACACTGCTGACATTTCAGATGCATTGTGATGCAAATTGTGCTCTCCGTTTGGAATGCCTGTGTGACAGATGACGTCAATCGGGCTTAGGTTCATGCTCCATAGAGCCAATACCAATGTGGTAAAAAAAAAAAAAAACGTTTTTATGGACCCTGATTCTTATCTTTGAGATCGGATCAGGACATCCCTATTTATCACTTTCATATTTTTTAAGAGGCCCACATGATTTATCCCTTGAAATTTTTTTAGTTTGAAGGGTTTTACTTGATCAGGTGAGAAGACATGTTACAAATTGATAACATGTAACATAAAGCAGGAACCAGATGGAGACTACACATTTTGTGTGTGTGTGTGTGTGTGTGTGTGTGTGTGTGTGTGTGTGTGTGTGTGTGTGTGTGTGTGTGTGTGTGTGTGGTAGAAATTGTAGGGTGGAGTTGACAATAACGAGAGTGCTATTTGTAGTGAAACCATGAAGAGCTTATTTACAAGTGACTACAAAAAGTTAATTGACAAACAATCATACATAAAATGGATGGTTCACAAACAAACGAACAACAGGAAGAGAAAATGGATGAAAATGAAGCCAAAACAACTAAATAAGCCAAACAAAACAATATAGAAATAAGTTACATCTATAAATGACCCCAAACAAAAACCACTTTACTATACTGATGCGACCAAAAACAGAGATACAAAAGTCAAATTCTTTTCTAAACCTAATGTGCCTATACAATGAAATACCTTATATGTGGTGCAAAAGTAGACTAACTTAACCTGTCCCCAATTCACAATCCAAACCCACCTAACACAGAACAAAGAGTATTTACACAGGGTTTCTATAACAGTCAAACAGGGAAAAGCCAAAAATACAACACCAGACTTCTTTCCCATAACTCAGGATGTTTGCTCTATCTCCTCTGTCTTGTTTTCCAGGTAGCTGCTTTTTATATTCTTCTTAAGATTGAACCGGAGACTTCCTGTCAACATCCAGGTTGTTGATTGGTTATCCAACCCGATGACTGACGTTTAAGTGTCCAATGGGTGTTCTTAAACTCTGTGTCAGCACTGCGAGTTTTTAAAAATGACACAGCACAATGTTAAGGACTACGTGCCAGGACCCCCACCTATAAATTTTAAACACATTATCCAAGTACAAATCATCCAAATTCAAATTATGCATCACACATAGGATAGGGCATCAGCTATAACATTTTCCATACCTTTTTTGTGTTTTGTCGATATTATAGTTTTGTACAATTAATGACCATCACGTTAAGCAGTGGTTGTGGTTTTGCAAAAGGTGTAGAAGAGTTAAACGATTGATCGGTGTAAACAGTGATGGAGATTGAACTGGAATCAATATAAACATCAAAATGCTGTAAAGCTAATAGAAGTGCGAGTGTTTCCTTTTCAGTTACTGAATAGCTTTCCTGATGTTTGTTGAACTTCTTTGCATCTACTTTCAACTTGAATGAGTGATCAAAATTTGGTGATACTAAAACAGGATTGCTGCACAACAAAGACTTCACAGAGTCAAAACCATGCTGACATTTAGGTGTCCACACAAACAGTGAAAAGAGGCTTAGCAAACTTGTTAAGGGACACACATGAACAATTACTACAAAAACGTCAATAGTACCCGACCATGCCCAAAAATCTCCAAAGGTCCCAATACGTAGTAGGTACCAGAAAGGTCATGATTGCAGCCACCTTTGCTTCTAAGGGTACAGCTTGGCCCTGGCCCACCTGTTTCCTAAAATACATAACTAGCTTTTCCAAATTCACCCTTTGCCAAAATGAGTGTCGGATTAGTGCTCCTCAGCCTCTCAAAGACTAAAACATATATCCATAATGTGTTCTGTCCAACTCTTACAGTATACTATGACATCATCCAAGTATGTCGACAGTTTAGCACATTATACAAGACTAGGTCAACCAACCTTTGGAACATAGCCAGAGCATTCCACATTCCAAAAAGCCATTATAGTATAATGTGCAAAGTTGTCAGAGGTTACAAAAATCTGTATTTCAGAAGCCTGAGGTGTTAACGGTACCTGCAAGTAAACTTTAAGTAAATTAAGCTTAGTTATGAACAAAGCAGAGCCTATTTCATCTATAGTCTTCCATATGAGACAGTGTGTGTGAATCCAGCACAGTTACTGCATTATCCTTCCTACAGTCAGTACATAAGTAATAAGTGCCATCAGGTTTAGGTACCAACAAACAGGGTGGTCTTCATGGACTACAGCTAGGCTCAGCTAATCCATTTCTCAGGAGATATTCAACCTCTTTTGACAACCTTTCAGTGGAATTTACCCTATGGGTGCTGTTTAATTGTATTCTCATAAGTTAATGTTATGTTGTAACCCAAAAACAGCAGGAAATTGTCCAATCAACTCGCTGACATCGTGAACCATCTCTTCAGGTAAATAAGACAAATGAAGAGGCAAGTTTGACAGTAACTCTGAATTTGAAAGTCTTGCAGACTACATGGGCAAGTATGTAAGAGTCAGTCCATCTTCATCGTTCTCCATTCTGTTAAAGTGGCTGTTGTCACTACAAGTACAGCAAGGTCTGGCAAATCAGACATGCTGTTTTGTGAAGAATAGTAAGGTGACGTATGTGACACGCTTACGATCCAGAGTATAAACAACAATCTGTTGTACAGAATTTTTCCTTTTAATCACATATGGACCTGGAAATCAAACCATTAGAGCAGACCCAGGAACAATGCTAACATCTTTTCTTCAGTTTGAAAAGAATGAGGCGTAGCTGCCTTCTGATTGTTTTGCTGCTTCATTTCTTGCGAGACTTCACTCACGCCTTCCTATCTAAAGCACATGCACAGTGTAGGCACTCACAAAATATACTAACATAATGTAAAATATTTACTGGCACAAGTTTGTTAGACATAAACATTTATTTCAGAACTTTTAATGGACCTCAAGCAGTATGTCCGAATACCAGGTCAGTGGGACTAAATTTCAAGACCTTTGTATTGTTTCCCTGATGGTAAATAATATAAAAGGAATCCCTTTATCTAAGTTCTTTCCTGTTTTTAAGCAGTATTTCTGCAGCATTGCCTTAAGAGTTCAATGCCATCTGGACTCTCAGAATGATACATGGTAAATGTTTAATAAGTGATTTCCAATACTGTATTTGCAATAATAGACATGAAATTAATTCCCTAATCTGTTTGCACAACTCAAAGTAACCTAAAAGTAGAAAAGAATTTAGTCAGCAGATTTTATTTTTTTTTATCACCAATGCTGCCAAAATGCTATGTAAGGGAATAGCCTCAGGAAATTGAATAGCGAGACGCATGGTCGTAAATAAATATCCATTTCCTGACTTAGTTCATGGGACAGGTCCAGCACAATTTACAACGTGTTCAAACGGTTCACCAATCACAAGTATAGGACAAAGATGGAATAACCTGGTTTGGTTTTCCTGTAACCTGAAACATATAGGATAATTTACAATATTAAATGACACTGGATTGTAGTGCTGGCCAGAAAAAGTGTCTCAATATACAGTTATAGGTTTTTGTAATACCAAGATGTCCAGACCACTAATTTTCTTGAGCAAAATGTCATACCTGCTCCCTAAGTACCATAGACACTACAGTCTGATAGGTGCTAATCCACTAATTTCTTTGACTAATGAAGGGAGTCTATTTTCTCACAATAAACCATCTTCTATAAAGCATGACACCAGTTTGTCTTTTGCACTATCTGAAGAAAGTACACTTTCAAAAATTTTTGCTAGTATGGCAACTAACTGATTGTGTTTTATCTGTAATCCCTCTAAGCTTTTAATCACAGATTCTAGTGGACGTTGACTGTCATCAATGCCGGATTTAGCAATTTGGGGGCTCAAGGCAAACAAGGATATGGGGCCCTCTGCGTTCAGTGCTTCTGACTTGCTAAAAGAGTAAGGCTTAAGTCATCGGGCCCTGGCAGTTCGGGTCTCTAGGCGCTCGCCTACTTTTGCCTAATGGTAATGCCTCTGACTGTCATCCCCTAAAGTTTTCAACATATCACCAGAGTTGGGCTGTATGTTAGTTTCCAGTTCTGATGAAAATTAAGGCATTAAAATAGAGTTGGACAAATCAATACTGTCCTTCATACACTTAGCTTGTAGCCTAGTTAATGCACAGGTGGGGAAACTCAAGGAAAGTGGATGATTCACAGGGTTACGGTTCACTAACAATTTCTACAATGGGAAATATCTTTCCAATCACTCTTATTTCCCAGTATGAAGTCCACATCATTGTTATGCAATTCCTCATGTAACCCAACCTGAAAGAAACCATAAATGAAATCAGACTGGATGCATGCACAGTGTGCAGTTGAATAGTAATAGACTGCATCTCAATTCCTTGAATTTAAATTTGAGTCTTACATGATAACTTTTCCAAACATTAACAGCAACAATATCACAAATGACTGAGATGCTGTGATATACCTTAAAACACTCACTACAACTTGATCCTCAGGGCCACCAGTGAGTGAAATCAAGGTGTTTTAGAGAAAAGGTTTAAAACCATCAGTCAGCTTCACATCTCCAGAACATGTATCTGTTTTTGCCTCTACAAACCTAATAGGTTTTATCTGACTAGAGTTTTTCCAATGTTTATATTAAGTCTCTGACAGTTTGCAATGGTATGGCTAACTTTATGACAATAGAAACATTCTTGCTGTTCTTTTAACGATGATTAGGGAGAAAAAAAACAACTACTTTAAAGAAAACATTCTTATACGTGACCAGGAACTCATCCAGAAGCACCACTGCATGTGACACCAAAGTACCTTTCTGCTCATTTAAATGCACTACTACCTGTTCAGGTTAGCAAATCTTAAAATCTTCTAAAAGTATTCATTCTCTCAATCAACCAGCATGCTAGCCTTATACCATTTTATCACACAAGGCACACTTCTCTCGAGAGAAATATACTTTAATCAGATGAGGCATTTTCTGATACTTCCTAAAAACATTGCCGATAATCTTCTGGAACTAATTCATACTCACACAACACAGTGAATCCTATATCCTAATCCTTTAACTGTCCTATAACGCAAACTGCCTTTCAAAAATCAAACAAAAACAACATCTTGTGCATTATTCCCAACCTTTCATTGAATTAAGAGTGACCACATGTTTTTGGCCACTGCAAGGAAGAAGCAATTCATTCAAATGAACTAAAGTAACATCAGTTTTACAAAAGGGAGGAAGTGAAACTACATTCTTATTTAAATTGTTTTGTAAAGCCAAACAAATCTTGAATGTGAGGCAATGAACTGTTCTCATCTTCCTCAGAAGAAAATAACAGTGGGTTCTCTGGATATGAACTGTCTTGGGTTTTTGGTTGATTAATCCCAATCATTTCAGACAAAGTTTAGTATCAGGCTCAAATTTCTAACTTGTGGACAACAAGTTTCAATTAGAATTCCCTAGCCTGAGAATTATCTTCCTAAAATGGAGATGTGCAAGACAAAGTTTTAAACAGGCTTCTGACACAGAGTCTACCTAGCTTAGAGTAACTGCCTTAAACCTGGGCATGGTGACAGGTCTCTTTGCATCATTCTCCACATCAGCCAAAACACCAGCCTCCATGGGCATGTTCTTAGCATCAACGTCCATCTTGGTACATAGCGCTGCCAATCCCAGGAATGATCTGCACTTTTGTTGAGGATAAAACAGGCTCCCATGCCACACTAGCTAAGGTCCTTCCTGCTGACTGAGGAGTTTCACTTTCACACAGTGTCTTCCCAGCGTGCTCCTGCTCAGCTGACTCTGAAAGAATAATCACATTTTTACATACTAAGGCCTCAACAACAACTGATTTAATCAAATGCTTTACCCATGGATGTAATAAAGGCACCTCATAATGCTCTGCAATGGCAAGCAAGTCATCCATCTAACATTTCTATAATGCCTCACAGAAGGGATGCACCAGCAAGTACAAACAAAGCCATTATATTAGTACAACTCACCAACCACTATGCAAAACTCCACCAAGAAGCTCCTGGATGAGCCCCCACTTGTTACAAGTTGGCAATGTGCAACATATAGCAGGAAATACATGGAGACTACCCAGTGTGTGTGTGTGTGTGTGTGTTTGTGTGTGTGTGTCTGTGTGTGTGTGTGTGTGTGTGTGGTAGAAATGTGGTGTGGAGTAGACAATGTCAGGAGTGCTATTTGTGGTGAAACCATGAAGAGCTTATTTACAAGGACAAAAAGTTAACTGACAAACAATGATACATAAAATGGGTGTTCCACAAACGAACAAACAAAAGGAAGGGAAAATGGGGATGGGATCTAAATGAACACAACAAAATAAGATAAATAAAAGGTAGAAATAAACACACACCACTTATGTACACATGACCCTAAGCAAAAACATTCACTTTACTATACTAAAGTGACCAAAAACAGAAATACAAAAGTGCCATTCATTTCTAAACCTAATGTGCTATACAACAAAATACCTTACATGTGGTGTTAAAATAGACAGGACCCCAAACCTACCTCCAATTCCCAATCCAAAATTACCAAACACCACAAAACAAAGTAGGGGTATTTATTTACACAGGGTTTCTGGAAGAAAGTGAAATGGGAAAACCAAAAATACAACACCAAACCTTTTTCATAACTCAGGTTGTTTTACTGTTTTTCTCTCTCTTGCCTTCCAGGAAGCCAGTTTTTATATTTTTAAAATTGAACTGGAGACTTTCTGTCGACATCCAGGTTGTTGATTGGTTCTCCAAACAAATAATTGACATTTAAGTGTCCAGTGGGTGTTCTCAAACTCTATGTCAGCACTGCGAGTTTTTAAAAAGACACAATTTTAAGGAATATGTCCCAGGCTGTAACAAGAGGACCTACTTAATGTTGTGGTTTGAATTGTGTTCTCAAGGTTGTGACACAAATGTATTATATATAGGCTCCAAACAGAAATAATTTCTACCATACATATCTCATAATAAGGGTAAATTTGTACATTTAGTTTTAACAATGCCTTGTTGTACTTTTCGCTCTTCATTATGACAGAATTCTGAAGTCTACTTTGTTACCTCTGGGGAGCTTTTGGTCATCTAGTACTTAATCACAATGCATCAACATTAAACAGCCTTTTTATGTGCTGTCTCTAGTTCTCCCCACATAACACAATAATCATTAAACAGGAAGTGATATTTACTTTATAAGTAACAATTAAGCATAAATGCACTACCAGTCAAATGTTTCAATAAACTCTATTAAATGCCCATGTCTGGAAAATGGCTGGACCACAGAGTGAAGTTAAAATAGACAACAAGAGCTCAGCATATGTGGGAACTTCAAAGCAGTTGGGAAAGCATCTCGGGTAAATATTTAAGGAATCTTGTTGAGAGAATGCCAAGAGCTTGCACAGCAAAGAAAGAAAATCTAAAATATGATGGGTTTTAGATTTTCAAACTTTTTTTTTTTTTTGCACACCACATAATTCTGCCTTCACTGTTACAAAAGGTAAAAAGGTAAGCAAACCTTTTCTTTCACAAGGCGTGTCCAAAAGTTTCACTTGTAGTGTGTTCAGTCATTCTACTGCAGATCCAAATGTAGAGATGGGCTTTATTGACTAGGAACACAATTTGAAGGAGGGCTACAACAGGGAAGTTGGGAAACACACAAGGTTCATTGGTTAAAGGGCACCAAGGCAGCTACAATGGCAACAAAAGGGCAAACAAAATAATGACTAACAGCGTAATAACACAGAACAAAGTGAGCGCTTCCCAGTAAAACTGTTATATTCTGGCCATGACTGGGAAGTGGGGGAAACACTCTGTTTAAAATGTTTTTCCCCACAACTTTAGCTCTTGTTTCTTATTAAATGGCTCAAAATACATTGCACATAGTAAAATAATAATTTCTTTAAGGATAGAAAGCACTGCTGAATGATTTGATTGCATTGATCCTATTGCCATACCAATTTTATAGAAATATACAGGGGCAGATCTAGAGACATGGGGTGGTAGGGAGATGCTAGCGGGGTTGTAACATGAACATTTTTTTTTCATATGCACAGGAATATATGTATGAAGTAGCCGTATGTATGATGTAAATACAGTCAATCATTACAAAGATACGTTCAGCTTCACAGTAGCAATTGGCAGTTTGACATTTTATAATTCCCACCCTAGAGGAAACTGCAGACAAAAATGTTTGACATCTATGTAAATTTGTAACATGATGTGTCTGTTTTCGCAATTGTTAACAAATAAAGTGTCTGTGGCAGAGGACTTGTCCCAAAAACACGTGTTTCTTACCATCTGACTACAAATACAAAAGAAAGAGACTACAAAAAAAAACTCCCACTCTATGATTGATCTACAGAGTTTATGTAATCACATTCATTGTTCATCATGCACCACAGGAATCAGTAGGAGAGGTTGAAGAAATCTGTCTTGAGATGTAGTATTTACTTAAAGCAAAAAGCCAATGTGTGCTTTATACAAACATAAGCAAAATATTTTGCAAACTAGGCAACAGGATGCAAAGAACACTATTAATGCTTACAACCTATACTCACGTGGCTTGTGTCAAAGGTAATGTTTTATCTTTAAAAATGTGTAAAAAAATGTAATGTTTGAAATGAAAATGGCACAGAATATGAAATTGTAATGTGCTTATAAAGTCTAGGATTTGTTCTTAAACTTGTTTCCACTGTTTTTTCACATCTCTACATGAATAGCAGTAAGTGTATAGAAAATGCAGCTTGCAATAACATGCATGTAAATGTATTTGTTTTAAAGAATTTCCATGTTTTGTTACTGAGCAAAAACCATATTTGATGAAGCCAGTTCTCAAGTTCCCAGCATGCACAATATGAGAAGTGTAGATAAGTATAAAATTGTGTACACATAAAAGCTGTAAATATAACATTCAAGAAGCAATATTAGCAAGTTCCCACACACTCCTGCATTTCAGGCCTGGGGTGCAACATGTTTATTTTTGAAGTTATTTAAGTACACCACTGTTAATGTTAATTATATAGGGTCCTAGCTGCAAGTCACACACCATAAAGATTCAGAGGGAAAAAAAGACAGTTTACTAATTATTTTTAACACTACATTGTTCTTTCACCAAATGCCAGTGATGTCAATCTCATCAATTGTGTGGTTTAATTTGAACCGTTATGGAAAAGGAATGAGGAGGCGGGGCATAATTAGAAGAACCTACATGGTAGGCTGAGCTATCAATATACTTTATGTCAGAAGAATTATCAAAGTTATTAAGTATATTCTGTTTGATTTGTAATATATCTACATTGGGGTGGCAAACAGGGTGGTAGATATTTCCAGGGGTGAACAAAATTATGTATACTGTACGTGTATTTTTGTGTGTTTATGAGACTTGTACAATGTTATGAAGGACAAAACAAGAAAAAGATTGTCCAGCTGGATTTTTGAGACAATTTTATTTAGTCTCATTGCAAGGACCTGCACAGATTTTATTCTTTCTATGCTAGTAAACAGACATTTTAAATTAATTTTTTAGTCTTTGTTTGGCTTTGTATGACTTGGCAATTTTTATACTTAATTCATACCATTTTGAACAGAGCTAACATTGATTACATTAGTACAGGACTGCAGCATTGTTGTCTGCTTGTCTTCAGCACTACCTATGTTTCGCATTGCATAATCCGTTAACTCACAGAATACCTTTGTGTCAAGGAAATGTGTTTTGCTCTTCGCAGCCTGTTTAAAGAGGCTGCCCATTCACATTTGTGTGCAAATTAACTTTAATTTAACTATTTGTTTCTGTGGCAATTAAACAACCTTCAGCTATGCCGCTTATGAATGCTTTCAGTGGGGGGGTTAATGTTTAACTGCGGTTTTGGTGTTGTACAAGGGCATTTTAATGTTCTCCATTTCTTCTTCTGTTTATGCATTTTCTAAGTTTGTTAATTTTACTGATAAACGTATGCATTTTAAAGGACCGAATGCCATTCTCTTGGTGTTGAAGACGGCGAAGCTTGAAATCAGACAGTATTTTTCAGAAACTGCAATGTTATGGGTAGCAATTTTACTAAATGTCCTGGTAGCTAATGATTCATGTTTGCCTCCTTTTCAGTGGAAAAGGTCTGTTAACCTTTGTTTTTCTCTGTATGGGCCAGTCCTGTAAAAGTATTGATGAATTGGGCTGGAGCACCTACAAAAGACCATTTCTTGACTCTTTCCTCCCAGTCATACTGTCTTAGCTCCATAGTTGTGTGTGAATTTACCTCTGATGTTCCAGAATTGTCAAAACGTTCTCAGGAGTTGCACTTGTTTATACCAGTCACTAGTCATCTTCTAATTTTGTGTATTTCAAAACATCTGCAAATACTAGTTTGACTTACCTTCCCAGTGTACATTACTTTCCGCTCACATCAGCATATGGTTTAAAATATTAACCATGTATATAACCTTGCATAGTAATTTCACTAGACTTTATGCCAATAAGAAGTATAATGCGTAAATGAGTGGAAATTTTTAACACTTGCTGTCACGCCCTGTCTGTCCTACTCCTTCTGTCCACGAGATGTCACCCTTCCTCCAGTCTTTTCCTGCAAATTAGTTTCTCGTTAGTGCTTTCGAGACCTGTTCTGTTTTCCTTGTTAGATATCAGTGTGGTCACCTGTTTCTTGTTCTCTGTGCCTTATTTAAACCCTGTGTTTGTCTATGGTAGTTGCTAGTTGTTAGATGTGTGTTTTCTTTAGTACTGCTGGTTTTGTTATAGCGTGAATCCCAGTGTTATGTACCTGTACCTTGTGTTTTGCAATAAACTCCTTTGCACATTAGGCTCACCCATCCGCCACTGTGCCTCCGTTCTTCCTGAACATTACACTTGCATTAAAATTGTTTTAGAGTAACATACCCCACAGGACATTCCAATTATACATCGATAAGTACTTCAAAACTAAAGTGGCCCAGTTAATCAGCACAAGAAACCAGCCTTTTTCTTGTACTCAGTGATGTCCATCTTGTCACTGGCCAGAAGCATCCTTGTATCCGCCAGGTATGCGTACGAATCCAGCAGTTTGATAACAGAAGAGAAGTGGGGCCGATCCTGGATGTCCCACATCCAGCAGTACTTCATCAGATCATACCTGGAAGAGCAGCATCAAGTCAGGTGGGAGCCCTGTGCAAACTCCTTATACTCCCACTGCGTGAGTTTCACTCCCAAATTCAAGGAGCACCATGCCCTCTTATTACAGACACTGCAGGCTGTACGTTTAACGAAAAGATTATTCCTTCCTGAGAAATCCCACCAGTGACAGCGTTACAAAGCACTCACAAAGGGCTCCCGCAGCTTTCCGGCTTCCTCATGCGATAGGACCTCTGAATGTATGGAAACACTTCAGATGGTTCCAACTCAGGATAGGGTGGAGAGCCTGGGTGGGGCAGACCATTAGCATGGTGCAGTCCTAATAAAGCAGCTACTCTTTCAGGGGTTAAATTTGTGAGTATAAGGGCAGGCATGGAAATTCTAGCAAAATGCTGTCTATGGGCTCTTATAAGGTTTCACTAAAATGTAATACTAATTTTACAACAGGTGTACTTTATTTTCTTAAAAACATATAATGTAATCTCACAAAACATATTGTCTGATGTGTACATAAAATCAGTAAAATATATGTGCTGTCAAGAATGGGTAGTTTGGGAAGTATGAATGATATTTTGACTTTCTCTACAATAAAATGTAAATTTTCTATAATAAACCCACATGGTCAATCACACTTATGCTTCCTGTCCCTAATTTCCCATAACGTCTTGGCTCTAAGAACATAAGGATACAAAGTAGCAAATGTAATCAGTGAGTCCAAAAACAATATTGACAGATTTGGGGTAGATTCCAAATGCAGTAAACACAAGGAATGATTACAACACTATTACAAATTCCCATAACAAAGCATTTAACCTGAATATCACTGACCGCTTGGATAAACAGTGTAATGTGCGGCAGCTATTTGGCTTTGGAACACCCATTCTGCTTTAACAAATAATGATTCAACATTCTTTGCTGTTTGCTGGCCACATTTAAACTGTGACACTTCTAGGAAACCTGGCCCTGCAGTTAGCCACATTCAGTTTCTCCAACAGTGTGAAAGACAAATAAAGCAACCAGGTGGCAAGTTCTGAATAAACCAGCTGCTGTACACCTTACCCAAAGTGATCAGCTCATACAGAAGGATCCCAAAAGACCATCTGCACCAGAAAAACAGAAGATATATAATGGTAAACAAAAACATTAAGTATATGGCCCCTGAGGATCAATTAAGGGCTTAAACTAATTTTACAAGTGCATTACCATGAACCTTTTGATTACTGACCAACAGACTAGCAGTAATGCATCCATTTGACCTCTCAACCAATACTCTTTAAGTGGCCACGCCCACTTATCTTTGTGCCATCTGCACCTCTGCCAACCTGGCAGCTGTGAGAACACTCACACATCACTTTTCTCAGTTAAAGGCAGCTGCAGGATACTCTCTGGGGACTTCCACTTTACAGGCACCTCCAATGTCCTACGCTTGGCCACTTTGCCCGTCTGCTTCATCTCAAACGCAATTCCCAGGCCCGTCACTTTCACTGACAGACCATCACCAATGAGAATATTCCGGGCTGCCACATCACCATGGACCAGGCTGTGCTTTGACGACAGGTAGTACTGAAAAACATGAAAACAGGGATAATGTACTTTGATTGTACTTTAATGCCAATGGATGTGACATTTGCCTGGGTTATACTGCCATCTAGTGGAATCTTCAAGGTGGTCATTTTGAAGAAAAACAAATTGACTTTTGATAGCCTAATTTAAAGCAGAATTTGAAAAGGCTTCAATTCACCAAATGGGGTCACAGTGACATTAGAATTAATAAAACATAAAAGGAAGTTTTCTTTTGTTGTGTAAATAGCATCTAAATCTAGGTTAGCCCACTGAGTAGGCAGGAACTGAACAGAGAAGCACTTACCAGACCATTTGACACCTGCTTCGCCACAAAGTACACCGATCTCTCCGAAAAGTGTACAGACTGGTCCTGTTTAATGACATCCCTCTAAAATTAGAAAATTCCATATTTCTATCACAAATTATGTAATATGTAGTAGAAAATTAAGCAGCTGGGTTGTTACGTTGGAGACTGGAGCTGTTTAGAAGTTCATTGCCCAAAAGAATAATTTTTCTTGTACCCTTCACTTAGGTTTTGGCATAGAACTGTTTTAGGAAAAACACTTACCACACTTGATAACACAAGGAACTTAACAGCATAATAAAATAATTCTCAACATACTATTGTTTGAAGTGTATATTTGCTGAAAGACAGACGTGCCTTCCTCAGTGTCCAGAGAAACTGCAGTAGGTTTCCTGGACTGCTGGCCTCCAGAACCAAGAACATGGGCAGCCGCTGGGTCTGGCAGAACAGCATCCTCACCAGATTGTCATGTCTGCACACCATAGTATGGAAGTGGGCCCAGGCTACAAACTCCCAGGCTCTGGGCTCACTGCTGCTCCCTGAAGAGGAGGACAAATATGTGGCCACCCTGGCAAACATCAGAGCTGCTCCGTGACGTTAAACAAATGTCTTTAAATGTAATGGTCTGAAACAGAGAAAGGAAACTGCGAAAGGAGTGATCAGCCACTGATATGTAACAGTTGTCATGTTGGTGAGGCATAAGGCAACATGGTAGTTGAGATCTAGGTGCAGAGCTGAGCTTATTGACTAAGAAATAAAATGCAAAACCCAAAGCAAAACCCAAGGAACACTATCAAAACCTAAAGCAAAACCCAAGGAACACTATCAAAACCCAAAGCAGAACTGCCTACAAACTAAGAGAGGACACGGAAGACTTAATATGCAAAAAGACAACACCCGACCTATACCGTGCTGCAAACGAACAAACCACCAGGTGCAAACTCAAACAGTGACAAACAGGGAAACAGGCACAGGAAAAGGCAATGAGGAGGCATGGCAACACACACAGACCACTTCACAGGCAAACCGTTACAACGTTTATCAAAATTACCTTTGCTTATTTGGCCAACTTCATATCCCACAGAGGTGAGAGTCATATTACTGTCGCCTAACACACATGCCCTTTTATACTACAGCAGAAAACTCTGGTTCATACCCTGGAAGGTCTTAATAATCACTGCGGTGGTGACATCCCCTCTCCTCAGCTGGCTCTTGCAGACCGCTCCATAGTGGCCTGCCTGTAGGAGCTCCAGTCCCTCCAGTGCACAGTCTTTGGGGATTTGCCAAGGGCTGAGGGCATTTGGTGCCAATGACAAGCTCGCTGACACCGTGCTTGAGGCCACAGGACTGTCACCTGCAGCATGCAGGGTGTTACCCAACAACTATCATTACTGTTGGGTTTTCAAAAGCTATGAATGCAATGTAAAGTGGAATGGAGAGTGAAAACTGAAAGCATAGAACACAGCAAGAGTCATGTCTTAATAACAGCAAATGGCACTAATGCCTAAGAAGCCTGCAATGGATGACAAACCAGACTGTAATGAAAACAGTAGCACGTAGACATGTTTACCCTCCTGCAAACATCTCTTGCAGTAGAGGCTGCGCACAATGAGGGTGACTATGGCTGCAGTGGTGACACACAGGAGTGCAGGGATGACTATCACAGCAAGTCCTGCATCTGTATCACACATACACACAGACACACACACAAATGAATACTGCACATGTCCTACCAACTTTAATTCCACATGCATAACGTTGTATTAGCGACCTTGTACAAAATAGCTAATAAATTTCTTTTATATGTTTATCCTCAGACGAAATTAATAAGCAATGCATGTAATCAAAGGCACACAACATAAGTTTATGTGCACATATGCTGGTCAGATAGCATGTGACTTAAGTCCTTATCAGGATCGTCATGTGGGGATCAGACACTCTTAGATTATTTAAAAATATATTCTGATTTACCGCAGACATATTCAGAGGTCTTGTTGCACGAAGGTTCCGGTACATCATCCATTGCGCACAATCTTTAACATTTCTTACACCTGATGCAATCGAAATAAGACATCAACGCTACAAAAATACTCTGGAAAAAACATTAATTGGTTAACATAATAGGCAAATATAAAATTAATAATTCTTATTACAGTTAATGTTACTGATCAATCAGTGCAACTGACCAAGCAGCGCATTTATTTTTTGACTAGCTCAGTTTCTAGGACGGAAGATTGAGCTGAGTTGGCCGTTATCAGAGCCAAATTTACAACATAATGTTCATTAACCAGAAAAGGTATATAAATAAAGCATTATTTAAGCGTCGACTATTTGTACAGACGAGAAACACGTGTGTGACTGCTAACACAGTTACAATAAAGTTCCAAAACACGCTTACCGACAGTACAGTACTAGGTTTTGAATGATGGCTTCCTACCTGGAATTAATCACTGGACAAAATTGTCGATTCAATAAATTTTAGAGTATGTGCTATATCGATTCACGCAGTCGTTGAGAAAGATCTTTACATATAACTAACACAGGGTATTACATTAGCCCCTCGACCATTAATTTGTTTTCTGAAATGGCTTTCTTTAGAACACACACTACAGACGAAGCTAGACGACGAAATGTTAATTATTAATCACAGGGAGTGGGAATTGCCGAAGGAAAGTTTACCAAAGGGATTTGAAAGTCAAAATTAAGTGTGTGCAACAAATTAGTGTTTACTGTATTGGTACTGTTGTATGGTTTCAGGGTGGTTTTAAAGAAATAAGACAAGTGATATTAGATATGAGTAACGTTTAGTTTTCCAGTAACCGTGTCACATTTCTCTTCCATGTTTTTTCTTTTTCAATAAAAATATATTATTTTTCCCCTCTCTTAGTTACAACAGTAACGTTTTTTTCGTTCATATTCATATTTGTCTTTGTGTTTCAATTTGAAGTCCAATTCTGGTAATGTATCTTTTTCCTCTTGGAGTTTTATCTTTCTGTATCTTTTATCTTTTGTTTTCCTACTCTAATTCATGTTGGGTCCACATCAAACCAGTTTGTCATGGATTATTGTCACATACCTTGTTGTGATTTACCTTTCTTATATGTTAAAGGGAACCACTGCAAGTTGATAAATTTACTTGACGTGTCAGACATGCCCACACCCAGCCACGCCTCTCCTTCCCCCCAGTAACCCTGATTGCTCTCACCTGTACCATGTAATGTAGCAGTCTGCTTAAGCCCAGGTCTGTGAATGTGTTATTGTGATGTATATATGGCCTTTACCTCTTGTTGTTACTTAGCCTTGTCTATGTCTAGGATTGCCGTCACAGGAAACTGCTAATCATTATGTTTATGATTTTTGGATTATGGGCTATATCTTTGGTTTACTTGCAATAAAGCCCCAAACTCTACATTTGAGTCCCTTTCCTCTCCTCTGAGAGTCCAGGTGTTACAGTAATAAAAGTCTACAAGGAAGAACTCATTGCTGTATTTTTGGAATCATGATTAGTAGTTTGCAGGCTTGATAAGTTCATGGAGCATTTTGCTTTAAGTAATTTTGTACTTCTTTTCATAGGAGTAAGTGAAAGAAATCCACAGTCCTGTAAGTTCTGTAAGATATTTTAACTGCTTAAAAATCTTGCAGAAAAAAGCAATGCAAAAGTGCATAAGTGGTCATTGTACTTATTGGACAAAAATTTGTAAAACAAATCACAGCTTTGGTGCCAAAAAGCAGGTATTATATTGATTTCAATGTATGGAGGCATGCGTTGTATTGGAGAGTGGAAATACAATTTGTGTGGCTTCATATCTTGTTAAATACCTGCATGAGTATGGAATTTGAAATAGTCATTAAACAAAATGGTTGTCTTGCCACTACAAAAATGACCATGTTTAAAATCTTGACACATCACCTTTCTGATATTACATATATCGTTATTTCTGCTATTCAGGTCATATGAGATATGCACATACACTAAATAAACTCATTTCAAACATATAAACTTTATAAATAAAATCTCTTGGAGGCCTACGTTTTGGGGTGTGTATTTGAGGATATCAATGTAAATACCACCACCCTGGACAGGATGAGCAATGAAAAAGTGGATGAGTATAAACTTTGGTTGCAATTACGGTAGATGGAGGGTATTTAGGCATACTCTGATGCCGTCTTGGGGCACAAATATGACAATGTATCTGGACTTCATATTTATGTGGAAATGTACTGTGACTGATGAAATCAAGAGAAATAACATTATGCATGGGTCAATGTTTTCACCTTTTTAAAGAAATTGTACAGTTTTTTAGATTTCTCAACTTTGGTGGCCTGGTGGCTCAATGGGTAGAGCTTCAACCTTCTGGTCCCTGGTTCAAGTCCCAGCCCAGCCAGGTGTGTCCTCAAGCAAGACACTCCCTGGGTGCCATGGATGGCTGCTTACTGCTCCCCGCACAGGGATGGGTTAAATGCAGAGGACAAATTCCTCTTTTTTTCCTAATTTTGTAATTCCTGACAAATTAGAAAATTAAAGGAATTCAAATGACTAGTTCAAATTCTTCTCATGAGGACTTCAAATATCCACAAAGTACTTAGGCACCACCAGTATTATGTAAATCCGCTAGCTAATTATTTTTAGGATAGGCATCCACAAATAAATATTGTATTGGTTGTAATATCTGGCATGTTTGATGAAAACTTTCAGTAAACACCGGTAACAACAATCATTTAAATAAATGTTGATTAAGTGTAAAGTAAAATGGAAAATCTCAAGGAAAATAAAGGTTAATTTTTAAAAATCTGTATGTTTACTGCATTCTTAATTATCACGTTTTTTACATTCGTTTAACAGATTTATCTTTTATTTGTTATTTTAATCTGTGTTATAACTGTCAAGCATGCAATGAAGTATACTGTAATAAACATTTCTATTTCTGCCAGAACAGTAATACGAAGTCATGAGTCTTGACTGATTGCTTATAAAACCAATTCAGTACAAGAACAGTTATAATGTCCCGTTTTCCCACATTGTACAGCTTCTAAGTAAACCAATCACCGAACGCGTATGATACGATACAACAAAATATTGACCAATGAGAGGGCCGTAAACATTCCAGAAGGTGGTCTTTCGCTAGCAAAGTATCCCGTATCATTACAGGCTGGCGCTTTGTTTTTCCTGGCGAAAAAATGTGGCAAGAAATTAATTAATTAGAGCTTTAAAAAACCTAACAGTTTTTTAGCTTGCGACATCATGATACTGCCAAATAGCAGACTGGAGCTCTGGAAATCACGCAGACGACGTGTATGTGCCGTAAGACCTTTTCGCTAGATACGAGGAACGGCTGAGATTGGGAGGCGGAAGGGAATTCGCAGGGAGCGAAAGAAACTTGTTGGGATTATTCTTCACAAACTGGAATGTGCACTATGGGACTTTCCTAAAGTGGTGGAGTTTACTATTTGTTTATGTTTTAGTGGTTATATATGGGGGAAGATAATCATAGCCTGTAAAAATTCCTGTACATAGCTGTATGGCATGCAAAATTTCGAATCCCAAAACTGTTGAAGAGTGTTGAGCTTCAAAATGGCGGACGGACGGCCCGTCCTCCAGGCTCTGCTGTTGGTGGCTCTAGGCGCCGTGGGCCTGCACGCTTGTCCTCTTTCGTGCTCCTGTTCTGTACAGTCGGATTCCGCCAAACTTGTGGACTGTAGCAGAAAAAGGATGTCCTCTGCTCCGACTGGGTTGCTTCTGGACATAACTCACCTGTGAGTACATAATCACCGTCAGCGTGCACAGTTATGTAAAAACACACGGGGTTGTTAAATCGTTAAACTGTCACCGTTTTGCTTAGTAAAATTATTTGGGTTAGACTCACCGTGTTCTGAAATTTTGGTGGATTTGCCTGTTGCAAAATGTGATTGACGTGTGCTGGCACTTTAAAGGTGCGACAGAGGCTTGGAGGCGTCCAGTGGCAGTTTTGTGCAGTTCAGGGTTGTATAGATGCGGTATGCAGCAATATGTATCTTTTAATTTGAAATGTGAAGTGTACAGATGTTTATAGGTTTGTATTATGTGAGTTCTGTTGGAAGGAATATTGTGTTCTATAATAGCTACATTTGCTTTGGAACGGTCACCATTATGCAATTCAGCCTTGTTTTGAAACTGACGTATTTACTGTTTTTGACAGATTTTGACCTGATGCATGGAATAGAAAGTCATGTTATGTGAGGACTTCCTTTTTATGTTTGTAGAATATACCGTTTTTATGCTGCACTGTGTTTTAAAAATTTCAAGTGTGGGTAAAGGGACACACAGAAAGAAAGTGCAGAATCACTTTTCACTAAATGGTTAAATGGAAAATTGTTTATGACTGTACTAAGTGACCATAGAACGATCAGTTAAGTATTTAGCCATCCTGAATCTTACCATTTCTTTTCAGTGGAGGTCTTCTGGTATAACTTTACTTTTGTTTTTTTTTTTTTTTTTTCTTTTTCGCCCAGTTGCATTTTGCAACTCGGGGAGAAGTAGGCACTTTAGTTACCCTTGGGATGTAATGGGTCAGGACCTCAGTATCACACTGTGGTTCTGACAGGCTGCATTAGCAACACCCCACACTGCAAGTGATGTGAAGGCTCTGAATTATTAATGTTATTGTGTAATTGTAAACTGTGAACCATTACAATTTTTGATGTCAGTGTTCCAGTAACAGTTGATTCCCGCCAGACGATGGACGTGTGTGTGCGCGCTCGTTCGTGCTTTAACCTTTGCTGCCTTCTGTTCTCCAACCTTTTAGAACTTTGCATACAATGCAACTAACTTTGCATAGTGTGTTCTTATGAAAAGATGGCTTCATTACAATTAGGGTAGGAAGCCAACTGTGTGAATACAGTTTTGTAATGAAAATGTCATTTTAAAAAAATCTGCTATTCCATTTAATTGCAGTGTTCCTAATGTTTTTTCCCCCAGCAATATGAACTACAATGACTTGACTGATATTCCATTCCTGGGAGATGCAACCTTCAACATCACTGTGCTATCTCTGTAAGTTATAGCACTTGTTGTTGCAGTTATTTTGTGTCTGTGTATGGGCACTCTGAGATGGGTTGGCATTGTGTTCAGGATGCACCCTGTCTTGCATCCTTGGTTGTCTAGGATAGGATCCAGGCCACCTGTAACCCTGATATGGATGGATGGAATGGACATATTTCACTAACTGTTCATTTGTTGTTTTGATTCAGAATTTTACAATTTGTTTTTGTTTTTAGGATGAATACAGCAAACCTTTGTCAGAGTGTAGTTGTCAGAAAATTGTCATGTGGTGTCGTTGGCTATGGTTACTGTTTTCAGTGTTTTGTTAGGAAACTTAAACAAAACGGGTGTGAAAACACCTTAAAATATTTTTGCTTTGCTATCTATAGCTTATTTAAATATTTATAGGTGCTGGATTTCCAGGACTCTGGTTTTATGATTTAAGGGTGCTTTCACACCTGCCTTGTTTAGTCTGGTTCAGTCAAACTCTGGTTCGTTTTCCTAGTTGGTGCCAGTTTGCTTGGACAGGTCTGAACACAGCAATTGCACTCGTGCGGCCCAAAACAACTGCACAGACACCCTTTACTGGAGGTGGTCTCAGTCCAGCCCCAAACGAACTCTGGAGCGGTGATCCGACCTCGATCCAAATTAGATTAGCTAAGAGACTCCCTTAGCCAGGTGCACTTTGCATGTTAGGATGTGGAAGAGCTAACATGAACAGTTACAACATCTAGCAGTAAGTAGGACAATAAATCACAGTCTGATCTGGACTACCAACAGGGTGCGTTGCTTTCTTGATATCTGGAATGATGAGAACATTTGTCGGTCTGCTGAACAGTGCTGTGTAAGAGTGGGGGGAAAAAACTGAGGCAACAGTACAAATAATTGCTAGATATGAGCAAATGCCAATTGTGCTGTTTCTTCATGTTGCAGAGCAAATTTCTTTTATAGGACTATTGATGAGTACAGAACACAGATCATGTTCCTGTGTTTACGTTCTCATGCCGGCTCCAGGCTCTTTTAACCAATGAGCAGAGTTATATGTGACTCTGGTAGTGATGCATTTGATTGCTTGGATTGTTCTCGTGTGAAAACAAACAGAACGAAGGAGAAAATGGACCAAATATGCAAATTGGTCCTCTGATTTGGACCAATTTGCATATTTGGTCTGTTTGATTCATTTGGACTAGTGCAGACAAACTACAGGTTTGAGAATGCCCTAAATGTTGTGGAATCAGATTTACCCCTAAATGGTAAATATCAAAAATTCAAATTAACTTTTAAAATTAAGTTGTATTGAGTTTTATATGGAACTGTTAGACCATGAACATAAAGTTATGATCTGACCAGGATTTATGGTGCTTTCTTAAGTGAATGAAAATTCTTCTCTCACATCCTGTCAATAAATGTGCTTTAGGAGGTAATACATTTAATGTATTGGTTTACGGACAATAACATTTTTTATAAAAGCAAGAAACCTGAGGTGATGCAATTTGTTTATTAATTTTCAGTGTTTGTAAGGTGCAGATTTTCAACAACCTACCACCTAACACTGGCAGCGTAGGGTATAAGGAATGGTACAGTCAGACTGTATGTCAGCCTAACTCAAGGCACTAACATTAACATAAATTTACATACTGAAAATACACTGATGTGGGGAAACGGTGTTCAGGTTATTTATATATTTCAAAAACATTTCAACAAAAGATGAGTACACGAAGAAAAGTTTGGAAAAACTAGGCAACAGAAAAATTCTCGCTTTTCGGTTTTGGAATCATGTTTTAGAATAATCACTTGTGTATTAATGTGGATTAATTATTAACAGTAGTGAGTGTCTGACGGATGTATAAAAAACATTTAAAAAACTGATTATAATATAATGTGCCAACTATTCAGTTCATGTTTAGGTTTAGTGATTAGCACATCATTACTGATTTAATGAAATTGGAAGCTGAATGTAATGCTGGATATTTATAATTAGCTTCGGTGCTGGTTAACGTCCTCGTTCTTCCACACCTGTCTCCAGGGTTCACAACCGGATCTCTGAGTTGGCCACAGAGCAGCTGCAGCCCTATGTGTCTCTGGAGTCACTCGATTTGAGCTCCAACTCCATCTCTGAGATCAAGGCCGGTGCCTTTCCACCTATGCGTCTGAAGTACCTGTACGTACTCAGCCCTTTCTTCTAAGCTTCTGTTTCTGTTGGTTGTGGTGGACGGGAGTGTCAGAAGTGAAATGTTCTGAAATACTGGGCACGCTAAAAACACAAGTGTCAGACACAGGAGAAGGGCAAACGTGGAAACCAAGCTTTTTTTTTTTTTTTTTCCTCCTTTTAAGAGAACCACAAGTCAGATCTGCAGGGCAATCTTTAGATATTGGTTACAACCATTTTCAGTCTAAAAAAGCATTAAGCTGTTTGCCTAAGAAATTGAATTAGCTTTTTATGTATGGATCTGCAAATTCAGACATGATGTTGAGTGTTGATGATGGCATGGGATTGCCTTTTTTATTGTTGACCTATTAAGTGTTTTTCTCTCCATCCAGGAACTTGAGCAATAATAAAATCAGCACGTTGGAACCCGGGTGTTTTGATAACATCTCCAGCTCCCTGGTTGGCCTCAAGCTCAACAGAAACCGCATTGCATTCTTGCCCTACAAAGTCTTCAGACTGTCCCAGCTGCAGTTCTTGTGTGTAAAACATTCATACAAATCTTTTCACTGTCAAGTTCCTCAGTAGAAATGAATCAATCAAAAAACAATCAAATTTGTTCGGTGTAACCTTGTAGGGAACTGAAGCGTAACAAGATTAAGGTAGTGGACAGCCTGACGTTCAAGGGACTGGACTCCCTGAGGCATCTGAAGATGCAGCGCAATGGTATCACCAGGCTGATGGATGGAGCCTTCTTTGGACTCAACAACATGGAGGAGTTGTGGGTGTCTCATTTCTGCTAACTGGATGTTTTTTCTGATGAAAATATTCTGAGATTTTGTTGACGTTCCAGGTGCTAGTTAACTGCATTGCTAAAAACTTTTTGTGACGTGTTAACGGCTTGGCTGTCTCCAGTGTGTACGCTTGCTCGCTTGCCTCCTTTACACTAGTGATTATAATTTTCAGCGCACTGTCACTTGAGGCAGTGAACATCAGTGGCAGTCTTTGTTCTGTCTTGTAAATGAGCCAGTGGCTCTGATGCTAACTTACTGTGCCCCTCTTCCTTCTCCTCTTGTGCTGCGTGCTCAGAGAGCTGGAGCACAACAATCTGACGGAGGTGAACAAGGGCTGGCTCTACGGGCTGCGCATGCTGCGTGCGCTTCGGGTCAGCCACAACGCTGTAGCATGGATCCGACCCGATGCCTGGGAGTTCTGCCAGAGGCTGGAGGAGCTGTGAGTTGTTGTTACTGTTGTTGCCACTGTTTATGTTCAGTGACATATAGTTCTTGGTTAAAGACAACGTCAAATACAGTGAAACCTTGGTTCATGACCTTAATTGGTTTCTGAAGGCAGTTCATAATCCGAAAAGTTCCTGAACCAAAGCAAATTTTCCCATAGGAATAAATGTAAAATTGATTAATCCGTTCCTGGACACCAGAAAAATCATTAAATCTAACACAAACAATGATAAACACAATACTAAACAGATAAAATATAGGCAAATATAATAAATATAAACCTAATTTAATGTTACCTGTACAGAGGAGAGCACATGGCGTAAATCGCCTTTTTTTTTCACATGTAATAGCATCAGAAACGGTGTCACCAGCTAACATTTTCTCATTTTTCCAAATGAGCAGAAATTTGTCCCCTTTTTCAAGCATCTGTGATCTTTGTTTAGTAATAATGTTCACCCCTCTTGCTTGGCTAACTTGCTGTTCTCCTTACTTTTTACAGTAGTAGAGATTGTGCCATTGATCTGGTTTATCAGTTTGGCCTGGCAAAATCAACAAACGCCATTTTCATTTTTAGCAATGATTTCTTCATCTCTGCTGCAATTCTGGTCATTTATCTTTTTCCTTTGTTATCACTAGCCTTCTTTGGTCTCATGGTGTCTTATTTCATAGTTTATAATGAAGTAGAACACATAACGCAATGAAATTCAGAAGAACACAAGCCGAATTCGAACGGAGATGTGCACTGCACGAAAGCTAAACAGCAGCTGACGCGCATGCATGACTGTCGTTGCCAGCTTATGTGGTTCGTGAACCGAGACGCAGTACGACAACTGAGGCATTTTTTGGGCAGGAATGTAGGGAAAGTTGTTTGTAAACCGAGGTTCCACTGTACTGAAATTGGAGCTTTGACCTGCTTTGAGGGACCTTGTGCTCTGACCATGCTGGCACCTTGTTCACAGGGATCTGTCGAATAATTTCCTCACCCGCCTGGAGGGCACGGCGTTTGATGGCCTGGGCCAGCTGGACAGTCTGAACCTGGGGGAGAACTCCATCAGCCACCTGGGAGAGGGGGTGTTCAGTGGCCTTGCCAGCCTGCGCACCCTGTGAGGGAGACCGCCAAACTGCCATACACTGGCGCACTCAAACTCAGGCTTACATTTGAAGTGTGCATAGAATTTGTGGTGAAAAGCTTTAGTTGTTTTTTATTTTTTTGTTCTGTTTTAGAGAGCAACTGCTTAAGTATGGCCTGGCTATTTTGTATCTGCTTTGAATGATTCTCTCCAGCAGTTTTGGTTGTTTTATTTTCAGCCAGTAGCATGTTCATACAGAGAAGCTAGAAGTTTAAGTGCAGTTGCATCTCATGACTCTGTAAACACCTTCAGGACATCCTGAAGCACACAATTGTCCCAGTACAGCAGAACACCTGTACAAAACAAAATGAGCGGTAACAGACCTTTAAGTACACAACTGGGCTCAGTTAACCTAATGCAGCCTTCTAATGAAATTGGGAAAAGTTATCTTACAGGATACAATGGAGTACAAACAATATTTTAAATTATTAATTCATGGATTGCTTAAGGCTGTTGTGCAGTGTCAGGCAGAGGGGACACACCGGCTTGCCATTGGTGCCTTCTTCCTGCCAGCCTGGCTTAGGAAGAATGGTGGGGCACGGGGCTTTTAGGGGCTTCTTGGGCATGTCTGAGACAGACTCGTTTGACCTTGGAGCGCAGATACTTGTTTGATTAGAACTGGATCTACTGTGACAGGAGGCAGCAGCATGGCAGTAAACATCTGGATCAGGATGTGAGGAGGAATGTTCCACAACCTGCTGGTAGTAGAGAATGTGGCAGTGATGTGCATGGCCTGTCTCTACTTTAACTGAACAAGGCAGCAGAAAGTATCAGGCAGTGGTGCTGGTCTCTATGAAGTGAATTTGCTGTATTTTTTGCCTGTATTTTATAGATACTTCTCTCCTGGTGTGTACTTTACATGTGTGTTGTGTGTTTTTCTTTTTCTTTCAGGGATATTCGGAATAATGAGATCTCCTGGGCCATTGAAGATTCTGTTGGAGTTTTTGTGGGGATGAAGAAACTGAACAAGCTGTGAGTGCAGTGTTCTTAATTATTGAAATCCGTGTTCCCCTTCAGAAATGTTATGGCTAATGAGCATGAGTCATGTTATACTACTTTCTGACAGCAAACTTGTTCTTAAACATTGTCACCTCCCTCCCTCCCTCCCACAGTCAGAGCTTAGAAAGTAGTTGTGAAAGCTTTTGAATTCCTTTGGGAGGTGGGGGTTATTATTTTAATGTCTGATTTGGGTGTACTCTCTTCAGAGTACTGCAGCAGAACAAGATCAAATCCATCACAAAGAAGGCCTTTGATGGACTGGAGGCATTAGAACACCTGTGAGTACCTCCTGCAGACTGAACCTTTTTACCTCACACAAGAAATTTGGAATAGGGAACCCAGGCTTCGAAAATGACCCCAGGCTATTCTCTTGTAGAGGCACTGAATTACTATAACACAGGAAGTCCTTTTTGTGGTTTAATGACGGTGTGACGTTGTCTTCATATGCTGGCTTGGTGTTTAGTAAAAAGTGAATTGTGACTGACTCGCATTGTCTTTGTCATGAGTCTTTCAAAGTATGCTATTTGAAGTGAATGTTGTATAAGCAGTCAATACCAAAACCTTTGTAACTTTTCCATGGTAATTATAATACTACAGTACAGTTTTGTTTGGACAAACAATAGCTAAGGTACTTTTTCCCCCTTGTTAAAATATATGGGGATGCTGCACAAAGAAAATGTCACTTTTGATAGCTGCAAACCAGCACGCGCCGCATTAATCATGCTTATGTATTTTTATCTCCTGCCAACAGGGACTTAAGCAAGAACGACATCATGTCAATCCACCCTGAAGCTTTTTCTCATGTGAAATTGAAGGAACTGTGAGTAAAGGGATGAATCCCAGAACGCTTTTCCTCTTCACTTCTGCACTTGCAATTCTGGAGAAATGAGCCATTGCAACAGTGACTTAAAAATGCATTTGCTTTAAGAGTATCAACTGAATAAATTGGTTTTTTATTTAGCTGCTAACGTTTGAGCTCCGTTCTTTGTATGTGTCCCGCTGTTGGACTAACACTTCTGCCATTGGCAAAATTTTGGCAAAAATGATTTAAACATTTTCATTGTTCAATGGGTCATGAATGGCTAGCAGCCTGCATTTCAAAATACTGCTGGACTGTGTAAGGGTATGTTATTTTATCTGGCAGATTCTTGTATCTGGAGAAAATGGTGTTCACAGATTTATAGAGTAGCATGTGTTCAAAAAGAATTTATGTGCCTTGTCTGTTGGTTTGACAGGGTTTGACCTTTGGCTCTGAACATGTGGACCTTTGGTCAGAGATGTTATTAGCAGTGTAGCCCCTACTACCAGGACTTTTATTACCACTGAAATTAAAATGAAAAGATTAGTATGTGTGCTTTTAATAAATGCTCAGTAAAATCTGCAGCATGAATGCAATACTTCTTGTTGATGTTATCACTGTTTTGCAGCATGTCATCCCACTCTACAAAGAGGAAAAAGTTCTCTGTGCAGTGTAAAAATTTAAAGTAATCTTTTGTTTTAACAGTTTACTTTAGTTCTGTAAGCGATCACTCCTCCTGTCCTTTCCAGGCTTCTGAACACTAGCAGCCTGCTGTGTGACTGCCAGCTGCAGTGGTTGGCGCCATGGCTAAGGGAGCACGACTTCCAGCAGTCTGCCACGGGTGCTTGTGCCCACCCAGCGAGCCTGCTCGGCCGCAATGTCCTCTCGCTTAGCCCTGAGGAGCTTGTCTGTGGTGAGCACACGGGGGTCTCCACAATTCTTGCATCTGATAGTCATAACGTTTCCAACACCCCCACCCTTTACTCCAACGTGACCACACAAAGTTTTATTTTGTGGGTGGAGGGGACATGTAGAACCTATATTGTGTTTGTGTTGCTTGTTATACTGCCCACATACTTCTTCGTGATCCATCAGCCTTGAGGTACACAGTTGTTTCTTGGTGGTTGAATGTCGTGGATGTTATGAGTGTGCCTCACGATGAGTGTGGAGATTGGTGGTCTCGCTTCCTTTGTTTCCTCCTTACTGTGTCTCCCCAGATGACTTCCCAAAACCCCAGATCACAGCTCACCCAGAGTCTTCTGTGGCCCTGCGGGGCACCAATGTGACGCTGAGCTGCCGGGCGTCGAGCAGCAGCGACTCGCCCATGAGCACAGCCTGGCGCAAGGACAGTGAGGTGCTATATGATGCCCAGGTGGAGAATTTCGCCAGCTACCAGGATGGAGAGCTGCTCTACACAACTCTGCTACACCTGATCAGTGTCAACTTCACCGATGAAGGCCGCTACCAGTGCGTGGTTACCAACCACTTTGGCTCTAATTACTCCAACCGGGCCAGATTGACTGTCAACGGTGAGCAGCCAGTGTAGCGAATCTTCATACGTACTGGTCAACAGTCAAGAGTGCTTTAAGGGCGCGTGTGTGAAAGAGAGATCAGCCGACTTTAGATAATGTAAATATTCACAAATGAATAAGTTGGTTGGTTAGAGCTGCGATTTTTTTTTTTTTTTTTTCTCCCCTCTTTGTTTCCACCACTTGGTTTCATGTTTGTATATGGCTTAGTTAAGATATATATAATTTATTGATTTATTTATTTATTTTTTTTCTTATTCATGATCAAAACTAATTACACCAATGCCAGCCATTAGAATTGGCAGTCTTCTGCCCAATTATTAAATCATGATTCCCCCCCCCCCCACATCTTGGCTTTTTTTCTTAGTACGCATATGGTGAAACGCCATGAAATGACTTGTGCTAGGAGCATGTGTTGAATTATAAAATGGATATGTTGGAAACAGTCATTTACTGTGTTGTTTATTTAAAAACCACTGGGATCTAGGGGAAGTCCAACAGATGTATTACAAACTGCAAATGCCTCATTTAATAGCTGCTAATATAAATCATGTTGCTTTATCGCATTACTACTCGCTATTTGTCCTTAATCTTGCAGGAAAATACTTGCCTTTCTTTATAAATGTTGTGCGAGTGACTTTTGTAATGTGAATGGATTTTGTCATTAAGCTTCATCTTTAATGCAGTTCCTGTTGGTTCCAGTTGGCGTTGGCACTGAACTCACCCCCACCTGAATTTTTTTCTCTCTGCACACCTCGTTTTCTTTCCACATGGACGGTCTTCCTCTTTAAACCTAAAGCACTTGGACGATGGCAGTGGAGCAGCTCTTCAGATCTTCCCCATTAGTGCATTTTTGTGTGCTCGTTCTTGTGTGTGAGACCGCCTATCCCTTCTTTCCCACAGAACTGCCTTCCTTCCTAAAGACGCCCATGGATCTGACCATCCGCACCGGCGCCATGGCTCGGCTGGAGTGCGCCGCCGAGGGCCACCCCTCTCCCCAGATCGCCTGGCAGAAGGACGGTGGCACAGACTTTCCCGCAGCACGCGAGAGGCGCATGCACGTCATGCCTGATGACGATATCTTCTTTATTGCCAACGTCAAGACGGAGGACATGGGCGTGTACAGCTGCACGGCCCAAAATGCCGCTGGCAGCCTGTCCACTAATGCCACGCTGACGGTGCTGGGTGAGCGGCTGTCTTTCTCTCCCGCCATCTTCATTCATTCATCTTCAGCCGCGCTAATGCATGTGCTGTTGAGCCAAAAGAGCTGCTTTCTCTCCATCTGTCACCTAGTCTGTATTATAGCATGACTACATCATTAGCTCCACTCGCAGCAAAAAAACATAATGCAGACTTCCTTCCTGGAACTCAGGGTCATCACTGTTCCAGCCCAGCCTCAAGCAGGCAGCTGATCTTGCCAGACTAATAGGTCCTGGGCAGGCTTGTGGCCCATCTTAAGGCAGACTCTCACTGGCTGCTTGCCTTTCTCTTGTCAGAGACACCCTCGTTTATGCGGCCGCTCGAGGACCGGACCGTGGCTCGGGGCGAGACGGCTGTGTTGCAGTGCATTGCCGGGGGGAGCCCTGCTCCCCGCCTCAACTGGACCAAAGACGATGGGCCGCTTCTGATGACCGAGCGGCACTTTTTTGCCGCCGCCAACCAGCTGCTCATTATCGTGGATGCAGGCCCTGCGGACGCGGGCAAGTACACCTGCATCATGTCCAACACGCTAGGCACGGAGCGTGGCCACATCTACCTCAGCGTCTCCCCCTCCGCCAACTGTGAAACGGGTGGTGGCTATGATGAAGATGGCTGGACTACGGTGGGCATTGTCATCATTGTGGTGGTGTGCTGCGTGGTGGGCACCTCGCTCCTCTGGGTCATCGTCATCTATCACATGCGCAGGAAAAGCGAGGACTACAGCATCACCAACACAGGTCAGGATGTGCTCAGTGCTCCACGACACCCATCTAATGGCTGTTGTAAAGGGATGGAGTTGGACAGTATAAAAGGCTGTGAAACCCATTGTTTTCTCTTAATTGGTTCCTTTTTGCCTCCTTTGCTACATAAGGGTGTGCTTGACTGCACCACGTAATCCTATTTGGCTTTTTGTGTCTGTCACTGCTAGAGAATTGTCTCTTCCTGTAATCAGTTTCATGTGCTGTTGTGTGTTTCTATCATGCCTTTTGATTTCAACGTGCGAGTGTTTTTACTGTGACGTGAAATATCTTCTTGCAGATGAGATGAACCTGCCTCCGGACATCCCCAGCTACCTGTCCTCTCAGGGCACTCTGTCCGAGCCTCAGGAAGGCTATAGTAACTCAGAGGCAGGCAGCCACCAGCAGCTCATGCCCCCTATGTCTAACAGCTATGTCCATAAAGGCACAGAAGGTAGCCCCCTGCTCCCCTTGCCGTCTCTGCCCCTGCTCCTCAGTGCTATAGACATGTGACCGGTGATGTGACTACTTGAAAATGAATGCTGCTGTTCACTGGAACAGAGCTGAACCGTATACTGTGTCCTGAGTAAGGCAGTTCCTCCTGTCCCGCAGGTGTGTGCTACGGCGACACAGGCAGTGAGGTGGACGCAGACGGGAACCGGCTAGGGTCTCTCTTCGCTGGGCGTAACAGCTTCCACCCTGGGGAGCCTCGGGAGGGTCTTTTAGGGGCACCCACAGGTGAGTCTGCTGAAAACTGTCTTGCCTCCTTTGACCCACAGGCTGTACACTGCACCAAGAAGCTTTTCCTCCTGAGAATTTGTTCCAAATTACTTGCAGGACTATTCAAATATAAGTGGCAAATGATATCTGGGCACTGTCATTGTACACTAGTTTTGTCGTGCAGTGTGCCAGTTGAGTAGATGACAGGTGTTGGCCTCTCAGTGCTAACTGAGCCAGATGTTCAGCTCATCATTGATGTGTCCCACAGGTGGCACAGGTCCATTGGTTATTTGCTCAGACTGTTACGACAACGCCAATATCTACTCTCGCACCCGAGAGTACTGCCCCTATGCGTACCTGGCAGAGGACGACCCCCTAGAAAGGAGCCTTTCTGGGATCATGGCTCAGGTGTCCAAGGAGCCCTATGGCGGGCACGCCCAGCACGAGGACACGGCCCTGGAGAGCTTCATCAGCCAGCCAGACTCCTCTGTGTTCCTGGCCAGCCACGAGAAGAGGCTGAGCTGCTACGGCTCACTCCAGGCCTTCCCCAGTGGTAAGACCTCATGGCTGCAGCACTGTGGGCCAAGCCTGAGTAAATAAGCTGTGCTTGTAGAGGAAGTGTGTGTTGTGTATCACCAGAGCACCTTCAGTATGTTAACAGGCTGGTGGCAGTACAAGTCTTGCAACAAGCCATCACTGGCTCATTCTCTAGCATTTTATCAGAGAAACACATTTGTAAATAGCTGTTGAGAAATCTCCTATGTTAATTTGGGAATAGGTGAAGTGAGGACAGTAACAGGTTATTTTTACTTACCTTATGACAGTATAAAGGTCTATGTGTATCTGTGACAAGGTGTTTGTAGAAAGTTAATGGTCATTTATAGCAGTCAAAAAAAACTGTGAGCCCTTGAGTTTCTAAAGGATGTTGAAGATTAAAAGTGTTGCTAAGGACTAATGAAAATATAAGTACTAAGTATTGAAGCCAAAAAAAAAAAAAGTGAGACATACTCAGAACTACAGCGTAGTGTCACTTAAAAAAAAAAAAAAAGTCACTGTCACATGGTGGTGTAAGAATGTTCCTGAGTTAGTTCCTTTCTGTGTTCTCTGCAGACACTTCTGGGAGGCCACTTTGGCAGGGTGATAGGGACCTGCTGCAAGGTACCCCAGGCACACTCCCACCTCAGCATCCAGAGACTGCGTGTGACGCTGCCTTGGAGAGTGTTGAGGCGGGAGAGGAGAGGATGCTGGCAGGCAGTGTGACCCTGGTTGCACGCCCACAACAGCACTCCGCTGCCCCTTACAGGACTAACCCCCCCGAGCACTCTGCCTCCACCTAGGGCCTTTCCTCTCCCTCTCGCCCTGCTCGTTTATACCCACTACCTCCAAAGAGACTTCCACTATACCTGCCAAAACAAATGCATAATTCTGCGTTTACATTCCGCCAGCCATGTCTGTTCTGTGCAAGTTGACGCTGAAAGGCATTCCGTGGTGACATTAAAGGCCTGGCCTCTCCTCATCTGTCCCTTCTGCCCTAAAATGGACCAGGCCAGTTGAATGTATGTGTCTGCTGGAACACGTCAAACGCTGTACGCTTATTTATTCACTCCTAAGATTCTGGCCTGAGTGGAGCTTAGGGAAGAGCCCTGCTATAATGTCCCTCTAACTACCCCACTTCCTCAAAGGAAAAAAAAAAGGGGGGGCATCATATAGTATGGTTCCTGGGAGGACCGTACTTGGGACAATCCTGGTGGTGTCTTGAAGTGTTTGCTTATTGGCAGTGTAGAAAACTGCATAACTCCAGCTGTGCGTTTCATGATCTGAACTACGAGTTTCAGCAGACTGAATAGCTGAGAGCAAACGCAGCCTCTCCTCGTTTTGTGTACATACATTACATTGTTTACCCCCTTTATTTATCGCCTATAAACAGTACTCAATTTTCCCCCCTATTTCTCTCCTTGTGTATGGCATATAAAGTGACACATGCTATGTTTTTCAGAGAACTTCACATCTGGCAATGGCTGTGATATATTGCACATATGAAAATCCATAATTGCTTTCACCATTGGTAATGGGGTGGCTTGAGGTACAGATGTCAAATACTATGAACATTATGGGTGTGTGTGTGAGAGAGACACTGTGCTTGGGTCTCAGTGTTGTGCATGCAGAGCAGTGTTTTTGCCAATCTTTTTTTTTTTTTTTTTTAAACCCCTTCTGCTCTCTGTGCTGCGTAACCTCTGACTTTGCTGTGCATTTATGTGGTCTTCTTGCCAATCGCAAATTTGTTTGAGTTTCAACTGATGGTTCGAGAAGCTCATATTAACCACTTGAGACCAAGGTGCTGATGTGTGATGTAAGCTGGGATGTATGTTCACAAATTGCAGGCGTACTTGCCATAGCAAGAGTTGTTTACGCCTACTTTAAACAGGTCAGACTATTGCTCATTTGTGTGGATTACCAGCGCAGTTTAGACTTTACATATTTAAGTGCATTTGGTAAATTTTTGCATTTGTACCTTTCATTGCTGTGTGATCTTGTATCAGCAGACTATGTCCAACTATGCTGAAGCTTGTAGAGAAGATCCAGGTTCGGTTTAAGGAGGATATACATATATGGTACTTTGTGTGTGTTGACAGGTAACAGTGGTGATTGGCTGTCCTCGTGTGCCACCAGCCTTTTGGAACTGGTCCATAGCTGCTGTTTCATTAACCTGAGGCACAGTATGCGTACTTCAGCATTGTTTTTGTGACACTGTTGTACAGTCGAGTTTCCCATACCAAGTTATCTCCTTGTGAAAATTCAGCATTGCATTTTTTTTCTTTGTTATTGGTACGTTTCACCGTACTGTTTGTTTTACATTTCAGTTGTGACTGTTTAAATTGTTTAAGCCAACATACTTTGTTGCCATGACCTTGAATTTGGTACGTTCCAAGAGAGGGGGACATGCACTTTTTTTTTTTTTTTTTGTAAACCAGTGTTACTTTGACAAATGCACACACTTTTCTCATTTTGCCAATGAAAGATTGGGTGAGATGGATGAAGTTTGAAACTTAGTTAGCAGAAATGCAATTAGAAACATTTACTGGTACGTCCTGCATGGATACACAACAATCTGTCCATGTACACATCAGTCTGTTCACATCCACAACAGAACTTTTTTTTTTTTTTTTCCCAAATTTTTATTTTTTTTTAATTTTTTTATTTTTTTTTTTTAAAGGCGTCATGGATGCATACTTATGCAGTGTTTGTATGCCAGTGGAATTTTAAAAAGGATTAATTGGATAATCTTGAATAGTTCTTTTCCAGTACATGGTTAATTTTTAATTCATCTGCAGATATACCAAAGTTCTGGATTTTGCTTTGACATTTTATTTAAATGCTGTCCATCTGTATTGTTAAAAAGGCTAATTTTCTTACTCATTTGTTGGATACTTGTATTATATGTAAAGCATGTATAAAAGAGTCTTTGCTTCTTGAATTGTAGCTGTCATTAAAAGAAAATGTTTCACAGTTTTTCTTCACTTTGACAGCATTATGACAGATTGGTGTATAACGAAAGAAAGGTCAATAGTACTTAGTATTGGGGGGTATCTATATTCTGCCCTAACTGTATAAGATGTTCCCATCTGTTCTCCAGTTGTGGATGTTTGTCTTGGGTTTTACCGTGCAAGTTGCATACTTGCATGTGTTTTAGATTTTTGGACTGCGCAGTGGTAGGTTGTATGAACACCACTGCTCAGAGGGGTTGTCAGTGTTGTGTTTGGATGTCTTTGCAAAGGTTTGGAGGAAGTTACATACTTGCAGTTAAACATTAGTAATACTAATGTAATAACTTAAACTCTAGGTACATGTCATAGCATTTCAACACTCTTGATGTACCATTACTTAATTTGCATGCGCTTGATTGCTTACTGCCAAAATGCCTATGATGGTGAATAAGGTAATAGTTTTGTACAGTAATTCACATACTCGTAAGGCATCTTCCAAGACGCATTCAAGCTTCGTGCATTTGTTGTATGCTAAACGCCAGATTAAATAAAACTGATAGTGTATGCTGTCGGTCAGATATAAACTACAGCCTTGTGGCAATCAGGGAAGAAACCTCTGAAAAGGGGGTTTTAGCCTGTCAGAGGCTGACAGTGATAATTGCCCACTGTAAGTTTCACAGCCTGATTCTGTCATTATTGATCACTGAGAATACAGAACTGTCCATTTAAGATAATGACAGTACACTCCTGCCATTTTTAGTGAACTGAAAAGGGTACAAGTTAATGGTTTTCCTGAAAAGCTGTAACTAGCGTAATATATTTAAGCAAACCTATGAAAGGATATTTACCTTAATGTAATCCTAGACATTTCTACTGTTTGTGTAGAAGAGTTATACAAGAATGTTTCATGAATTAATTGTTACAAGTCTCTGAACAGTGTCATAATCTATTCTAAGACAAAAACTAAATGAGAGAAAATGGCTGTTGCAATGAAATTGCTATGGTCAAAATATGCCCTTTGAGACTAATGAGAAGAGAGACATTTATAATTGCAGCATAGATTATACTATGTGTAGATTGTACACACAGGAGAAAATGGAATGCTTAATTCACCCTGTGCATGTGTGGGCCCAGTTCTCAGGTATCTATGCTTTATCTGCTTCAGTTTCAGAAAACTTCAGTCTTAGAAACAATAGATGTTTATATGAGGAGATAGAGATGGGTCCTCTTAACCAAAATGTCAATGTCATGAACATGGATATGACATGAAATTGTTAGTTGCCAGGTCTTGCATATTGTGACCTTCTATATCAAGCATTCTATAACGGTAGATGCACCTAACATGGCCATTATGGTTAAATGACTCCTGCAGAAATGACTTGATGGTAGACATATGTTTTGATGTGGTCACCCACTGGGATAAATGCTGGGAATAGCAGTTGCAGTTGTTGGAGAGTTAACACATCTGAGTGCCCTTCAATAAATCTAAATCGCTGTCATGGCACTGACTACCACACACAGCAATCAGCAAGTAAAAAACAGCTCCATCTGTCAACAATGACAGCAGCTTTATACTTCTCTGTGCCATATTCACTTGTGCTGAAGCTCTTTTGCACCAGGAAATTGAATTGCACTGTCGTTATCAATGTTTGTCTTCATCCAATGATATTCATTTGAGTCTAGAAGCCAGAGGTGCTCCAGGTATAGCCTAAATATAATTAGTAATCAGTTGTTGCTAATAGAAGAAACCTTACTATGTACTTTTACAGTCTGTTTGGGTATCCTCTCCTTGTTTAGTGTGTCTTATCTTGTAATAGGGTTTCATTTGATGCAGGAGATGGATACATTGTTGCAGTCTGTAAGCAGTAGAAACGGGTCAAATGTAGTGTATCACATTTACTTCCGTCACTCCAGTGAGACTGGAAAGGGAGCTGACACCCGGTCAAACAAGGACCTCCATATGCTTTTGCACAGCCTGGCACCATTGACAGTGACAGTCAGAAGGCATCATCCCCCCAAGTGGCACCCCAAATTTCATCAACAAAACTGGCTGATTGGACATATGCCCCTCCCCTTCCACAAATAACATTAGCCACCACATTTACAAATTGCTAGATTGGCCACTGACTGAGGAAAGTTCACTAAGCTATATAAACTGCAAGGTTGATTCAAGGTTCAGTGTCATTCCAGACAAGCCCAGCCGTCTAATACCGTTATGTTAAAAAGAAAAGCATATCGCTAATTAAAACCTGTTATTATGGGTTGTATATTTAAGAATGTAACTATTATTTGAACCATCTGTATCAGCAACAAACGTCCAGAAAAGTGTCGTCGTCGTCGTCGTCGTCCCCCCCCCCTCACATCTGCAAAAAAAGGACACATCCAAATTACACACAGAATTCAGTTTAATTTGTTCTTAAACGTGTTACTGGACCTACTTCTGCCTAGCTAGTTATAGAATTTTGGTTCCAGTGGGGACAGGTGCGAATTTTGATGCCTCACAAGAAAAGAACTTCTTTTAATTCTTAAAGAGGACTAGTAGTCGACAAGAAGAACCAGTTGCGTTTTATCTGTTCCTGATGTTTCAGAGCATCACTTTTTCTGTCACAATCTTTAGTGAGCATCTGCTGGGGCGGACAATAAGACCCCTTTGATATGTGTTCTTAGCTGTGCCGGCACAACCCCCTGTACTTTTGGGACAGATATTTGTACCACAAAAGCACTAAAAGGCAGAGACAGAGAATGGGATTCATTCACTGGTTTCATTACGCCTTTCATTCTACTCATGCAGTGTGTGGGAAATGCATAAGTTGCAGCCGTCAGAGTAGTCGTTTCACGACTAACCCGTCAATCAAACGAAAAAGTGTCACTTCATTAAGGGAGACGGTTACTGCGACAATAGGCAATCCTAAAGCAATGTGACAGCAGAAAGAGATTGATGGTTGGTAAAGCAGACTCTTACTCGAACACGACGACAAACTGTCACGGTGCATCAGTGTCCCCAAGACTAAAACGAACTATGCAGTGAAAAGTCACAGAATTAACGCATACTGAGTTTACTGGAATTAGTTAAAATATATATTGGATTATCGATTCCATATTATCTAAACCCAGCATCAACATTACTTTTATAGACCGTTAAATTTCCCCTTTTATTAATTAAGTACAAAAGCCTGAAAATCATTATCATCATGCTTCTGAACCGTGCAAAAAGCGCATTTCGGCAGAAACTTTCTTGGATGTTAAACTGGTGCAGAATACTATGTTAAACGTGCAAACGCGAACATACTGGAAGCAGCAAATAACGTAAGAAGTGATACGCGTTGTTGTAACTGGAAAATGATCAGATGCTCTCACATAAACGGGTCTGATCAAACATGAACAAGAAGCAGATTTTAAGCAACATCTCTTCAGAACAATGTTGCGTTCACACTGTGAAATTGACATCAAAACGCCGCGAGGTGGCGGCTATGAATCAATACAGTTTACTTAGTCGTTCTCAGTAAGACGAAGAGAAGAGACGATTTTCTGCAAATTGCGTTTGTTTTGAACGCTGTGTGCTGGGATGTCCTGCGCATAATGTCTTGCCGTTTTAATTTAACGAGACACGGATAATGAGATTTTCACGTTATAATTACAAATACTTATAACATTTTTTCAACTCAAGTTTATTGGTTGTGAACCATTTTTCTTTATATTAAACATTGATATATAGAAAAATGAGCAAGTTTTATCTTGAAGCACTGATAATACATATTTCCACATAGTTACAATTCTTTGCAATTGCTGCATTGTAATCTTTTATACGTTTTTTTTTTGTTATTAGTGGTATATTTAAAATGACATTACTTGATAAAGACCACGTGATGATATTTCTTTAACACATAAGACAATCAGTCTGATTTAAAATTCTACAGCAGGTAGCGTATTGTTTGGAGTAGGGAAAATGTTACTAACCATGTGCCTACATTAAATTTCCGCGGCTCGGCATCTAGCATCCAAGGGGTTAATAGTGCTATCTCATTTTGTTTGGCGTTAAAAGGGCAACAGCCTCCTCGGAAGACCCGCCCAGCTGTTGTCAGCATTGGCCGTCATTCAATGTTTTTAAACGTATCCTGGCACCGATTGGTTTCAAACAGCGGCACTCAGTCACGGCTGCGACCCGCCTCCTTTGTAAGTAACCATCTCAAAATGACTGAAAAACTTCTTGAATAATTTCTCATCCACCAATGTAGAGTGTAAGAGAGAGGTGTGCTGACAGTAACTGAAGAGCACGCACGGGTGCGACGACACAATTTCAGTGAGGATACAACGCAAGTAGAGCTCCTGAAGACCGTGGAAGTGAATTCTGGATAGATCGGTGTTTATTTTACACACTCCAAAGTCCTTTTTCCTGCAGGTGCCAGGTTTCTTTTATCAGGTTTGGGAGTGCTGCCCTGCTGTTGCTGAAAAGATCAGGTATACGGAATACAAGTTCTGCACCGGCACTCTTACTGGATTAACAATAGATCTACGCAGTAAGAGTACACACAAAATTTCCCGTCCGTCAAAAAAATAGTCTCATAGTTAATTTTTCTCGCAAATTTCTCTCGATTTTTGTTGGGTATTTTTTTTTCTGACGACTGAAATATTAAAAACCTGGATTCAACAGTCTAGCGAGGCGCTCCCTTAATAAAGACAACATATCTGTTTCATGCTGGAAAGTATAACGACTTGTTAGTATATACGTGGGAAAAGATTTGTGAGTGACTGAATCGGTCTGTCCATTGATTTGACGTTGTTTTAATAACGTCCTTACATAGTTTGTTTCATCGCATGCTATTTTATTAATGTATCCTAATTTACTGGTAGCTCTTTAAAACAATAAGAATATTGGACTCGTGTGCAGTGTCATCCACCTAAACAACACATCTGGCGTTCATTGCCCGGAATATAATGACAAGCTCTAAATGTAACAATATTTACAGAATATATTGGTAGATCTATATCGTCAATCTCGTGTTTCGACAGTAGCATATGCAGCTTCGTGATCTTTACCACCGTGTACTATTAACTTGTAATAGTCCTGAATTTAAAATCCCGTTTGCCACCAATGCTGGATATGCGCTATTTTAATGCGCGTCATGAATAAGTTAATAAATGAATATTCCTAAAAAGAGCTGCAGTTAAGGGAATGGAATGTCTATTAAACGGAGAGGTTGCTTCATCTGAGAGTATACTGCGCTCCGCTGTCCTTTTCCCTATCCTGACTGTGTCTTAGGGATAAAACGCGTTTGGGGGGAAAAGCAGTCCCTTTGAGACTTTCGCAAAAACATTCACATAGAATCAAGCATGTCCAAAACGCTGAAAAAGAAGAAACACTGGTCCGGCAAAGTACAGGAGTGCGCCCTTTCGTGGGGGAACGCCGGGGAGTTCAGCTCCGCGATGGAAATTCGAGGTGGTGCCGAGCTCGGAGAGTTCCCCTACCTAGGCCAGGTGATGCCGGAGATGCTGGTGTGTCACCTCGGCAGGTTGCCTTGTCCAGGAGACGTGCTGCTGGAGGTGAACGGCACCCCTGTCAGTGGGCTCACAAACCGCGACACCCTGGCCGTTATTCGCCACTTTCGGGAGCCGGTTCGCCTGAAGACTGTTAAACCAGGTGAGTGCTTTTCTTCAACGTTTTCTCTGTGGACTGGATAACGGTTTGTTACACAGTATCGATGAAAAATTTCAAAGACAGCTCGTGCGCGGGTATGCGCCGGCTGTTTCCCGGCTAACGGTTTCATCTCAGCGTCCTTCTCAGGGGTTTCCAAGAATAACATAGTTCATCCAACAACAGGATGCATTCTGGTATTAAATAAACAGCTCTTCGTGGAAGCAGAGTAAAGATAGTGATTTGTATGTATTTCGCGTCACTGAAATAAATTTGTATAACTGCACATTACAGACATTCGTACTGCGTCGCTGTCATGCGTCGCATTATTTAGTCTGAGGAAAACTTAATTCACACATTTCATGGTGTTTTAGTGGGTACTTTTATTCAACTAGTTGATATTGTGAGGGCGTTTTGATTCTCTCCACAGAATATACGTATTTGGAGTACACTGAAGGTTGTGACAGCTCGTGACTTTGTGCGGTGGTGACAAAGTCTCCGAACTGACGAGCGCGCGTGCTTTGAGAGGAGAGTCGCTTGAATTCCTGACACGCATCCACGAGCAGCACGCTTCTCGTGACACATCACGCACACGCGAGTCTTCCGCTCCGAAAATGCCGACTCGCTGTCGTACTTCACACCTGTTACGAAAAAAAGCAAATATTTCGGAATTCGAAGGACAGCTGGTTATTGTGTGAGCCATCTTAATTCTTGTAAATGCGCAAGGCCCCCGAGGACACCGCGAGTGGGCATTCACAGGGGCTGAGTGATAAAACCAAGCGGTGTTCGCCGGTTGCGTCACTTGGAGCCTAATCTGGAATCTCTAGGTCAGAGCGTAAGCAGATGCCCGTCTTTATCCGTTTTTGTGCGTAATCCTCTCCCCCAGGATAGACCTGTCTGGGTTACATACAACATTCCCATAACCAAGGGAATAATATTCTAACAGAATACGGATTGGTGATTACCATGCAATTATTCGAGGTAATAATGAATTATAAAGAAAGCATAACTTTGCCCATGTCGAACACACCTCCACTGTCAGTTGTGTGCACCTCTGGTTTAACTTTGTGCTGCAGATAGCTACTGCCACCAACACTTCCTGAACATTTCTCATATGAACATTTGTACTTCTCATTGTCATCATTTGTCATTGTATGCGTTTGTATTTTTATTTTGTCTTTTGAGTTCAAGATAAGTACATCAGAGCTGGTATATCTTGGGTCACTGTGTCCTAGTCTGTGTCTTTGGTGGTTAAAATAAATCTTGGTCTTTTTATTGAACAGCAGAAAATTGCCATTTTTAATCCCCCAGGATGGCTGTTTCTACAATGGTTTGTAACCCACAAAAATGAACATAGAAAAATAATTGCTGACAAGAAGACTGTCCTGCTTCAAACCGGTTTTGTTTGCGCTTCTGGTGTGACAAGTAGTTTCTCTTTCTTTTTTTCCCTGACAGACCATTTTCCACTAAACACATGTCAATGCGGGACTGCCCAAATTCTCTGCTTATGCCTGTTTTGTTCAATAATTTATTAAGATTATACCGTCTCACTCTAAAGAAAAAAAAAAACTGCATGATTTTGCCTGGTTTTTGATCTGGATTATATTCCGGTGAAGATTCCCACCACTGTCACAAAACTGGTGACAGACCAAGGGCAAAATCTGTGCCAAGATGCTGCCTCTGGTGTAACCTGCATGCACCAGAGTGACTGATTGCTATCACCCTACTCTTTATCATCAGCTCATTTTTATTTATGCCCCCTTGATCACTGATGACTTGAGCAGGAGGCCTTCCATGCTGTGTGTGTGTGTGTGTGGGGGGGGGGTGATGGCACTGTCTTAGTCAGCTACTTCTGCTGGTGCTGTTACTGTGTCCTCTAGTATGGTGGAGCCTCTGGTGTGTGACTGCGGGACCCAGGACATACAGGAGTCACACCACTTGCAACATGGGACCAGAGCAGGAAACTCTATGGGCAGATAGCATGCATCGTATGGAGCCTGGTGTGCTGCAGGGGTTATCACTGGGTTTCATTGCAGAGCGAAAGGTGACGATTAATATTTCAAAAGCATTCCACCCCGTTGGCTTTGACAAGCCATATCACTGCACCGAACCTGCCCAGGGAATACGCCAGAGGAAAGTGGATTGGGTTGATGAGACAAACGTTGGCAGGTGTTTTTTTTTTTTTTTTTTTTTTAGTGGCACAGAAAGTCTGTTTACGTTGTTTTCAGTTATATGTGCTCACTAAACAGATCTTGATGTACTGTACTATCACTGGATCACTGACAGCTTTGCATATTTTCTTAAGGCTGGATGTCACTCTAAAGAAGATACACTAGATATCCAGAAATACTAGTGTGGGGTTTCACGTTAAAAACATATTTATTTTTGTTTTTAAGAGTGCTTTTGGTGGGCTTCAGGCCTACATAGGCATTCAGTCGTGTGACAGATATCAAAGCATTTGTCTAGAAATGTCTGCATTTTGGTAGTAGCACACTAATGGCAGGGATGAAGCTCTGCTTTAACAGAGCAACACAAGAACAGCGTGTCCTGCTAGGATCTCACCCTGCAGCACCCTGGGCTTGGGGCCTTATTGCTTTGCAATCTTTTAGTTTGAGCGTTACTCTCCACCTTTACCGTTTCATGTTGCTCTTGGATAGCCGAGCACTCAATTATAAATAGTGTCGAGACGTGGCTTGATTAGATTAAAGGAAATTAGAAACGATTGCGTCTCCAGATTAGATTTTTACAGCACGTCAGATGAATGAGCCGCTTTACGGGGTAATGAATTACACCGGAGTACGGTGCATTGTGATTTTCCCACGTAGGCGTGTGCACTGGTGTTTTCTTGGCATTCCTTCCTGTGTCTCTGAATGCCTCAGCATTCTTATGCTCTTATGTATCTTGGTGCCCATTTTATACGTTCTTGTTTTGCCCTGCAACAAGGAGGAGCATAATGTGTCAATATACTTAGTGTACTCGGGTCTTCTCTCTAACCTCTCTCTCCCCCTCCCCTGTTAACTTCCTCTCACTTGCCGTCATATTTCTCCAGAATCCTTATTCTCCATTGTTTGCCTTCTCCTGTGTATTGCGGTGCACACCCATTTTCCCCTTCCAACAGCTGAGTAAACAACGGCGGAATGTAAGTGGATGTAATACTTAATACTCCTCCCCACAAGGATATAAAATATCTGTGCTGCGAGAGATTGGGGCTATAATCGCTTAAATTCACAACGTGGAACTAGAAGTGCTTTGTAACCAAGAGGCATCCACTTGACAATGTTGCTTTGTCATGAGAATTATTATATTTGCGGCACTGTGCCAAGAATGAGTAGAACAAAAAAGCTAAAGCACTAGTGGTACGGGTGGGTGTGCCAGCCCTGGTGGGCTCCACTGTTTTGTACTCATTTGACCAGGAGTGCCAATGGGTCTGTTTATTGGCACATTGATACTTGCAGTAGGATGGTCAGCTAATTTTGTTTGATTCCATATTGCTAAAATGTACATGTTAAAGGGCTGACGTTATCGTAACTGTTGCATTATGCCCCAGAAAAACGGACATCGCTACAAATCCACTGAGTCTTGTAGTCAGTTTAGGCCAGTGAGGCTATGTATGGAGCATACATGACCCAGGAAATACTGCTATGGATGTTTATTATGTACAGTGTGTATACATTTTTTTTCTCCATAATACCACCACTTTTGTTATCTCTACAAAGATTGTGTGTCCATCTTGTTTTAATTTTTATTTATTTTTTAATCCTGAGGAATCAAGCTGTGGGCGCACATTTTAATTCCTCTCTCACTGTTACCCCTCTTATCAATAAGGATTAAATGTTTGCTAAAGTGTGTTGTAATATTGATCAAGAGGGTGGGATTGGTGCCAATTTAGTCAGGGGTTCAGAAAGAGGATGTACATTGTGGAAACAATTAGATGATTTGGCTGGGGGCAAGATGAACTGAATTCCTGAAAAAAAAAAAAAAGAGATCAATGACCATTATAGGAGCTTTTAAGCATAAGAATAATTGTTGTAAAATCAATTAGTATTCTCCTTTAAAAATTAAGTTGCCATTCATACGACATGTGAGGCTGTTATCCTGGGGACAGCCCAGCCCCTGTTTCCTATTTGAAGGTCTTCCATTCTAAAGCATTGGAAACCCATTTCCATGGCCAGAGAAGCAGGTCTGTCAGCGTTCACTGGTATGTGCACAGCTGTGCCCTGTATTTGGCACGGCATAATCTGGCTTTAAGCATTGCAGTGAAGCAATGGTACTGTGTTTGTCCTGCTTAATTTTTTGCAAACGAGGAATGGTGATGTCAGGATAAACCAGACTTGCACAGCTGATTTCTGCGGAGCCCCTCAGGCGTCACGATGTCCGTACGTCTGCTGTCATATCGCCACATGCTGACCAAGAGAATTTCTGCACTGAAGAAACCTAGACTAATCTGGATGTAACCAAAGTGGGTCTGCCAGGTGAAGGTCTTTGTAAAGTGGGTCTGCCAGGTGAAGACCTTTGTTAAATTGTGTTGGTGTTCCCAGACTGCTCCAAAGGCTGTGGTTTTGCTGTCTGTCACTTTTGTTGCTGTTACGGATGCTACAATTTGAGATGTTTTTGGTTAATGAAGAGCCAGCTGTTCCTTGGACATAAGCACCCCTGTTGCTCTCCTGTCTGCACTGACATGATCATCCCATCGGAGGTTCTGAAGAGGTCAGAATGCTTCTGAATAGCTCTGTATGCCCATGTCCTTATCCCATCCTAGGGTACGGTGTCTGTGGCGCAGGCATTCAGGCGTGTTCTCGCACGCTGTCGTTGGCACCCCTCCCCTTAGCGATGCTGTGCTAGGGAGTATAGGACCATGGAGACTGCAGACTGGAGGAGCTGTCCTCCTGAATGCTTACGTGCATTTTTCAGCTCTGGATGCTTGCCTGTCCTGGCACCTGCTCCGTTGGCTGAACAGTAAAGATGGGAGAAAGGTCTGTTGACTGGTCCAATATGCAGTCTTCTACAGAGAGTCCATCTGCTTCTTCAGCATTGTTAATGGGTTTTGGTGATGTAGCAATGCTTTTCAATTTCAGTGTTCTTTAAATACACTATAAGTATATAACAGTTGTGTAGTGACTGAAAACTGGAGTGCTCTTGAACCAATGGTAAACATTGACAGTGACAAATATAACCAGAGAAAACATATATTAAAAGGTTTCTTTGAGGTGACGGTCATGGGCAGCTGGTCAAGGTGTTATAGCATTTATTTCTCTAGATAATGCATAGCTGTATTTGATCTTTTTATAGCACTTACTACTTTCTCAATTTGACTTTTGTGCTGCTTGTAAATATGACAGTGATATTTGTGTTGTGTCCCAAGCCAGGTGTGGGTCTATTCTGGTGTAGCTTATGGAGGGTTACAATAAGAGACTGGTTGTGTGTGTGTGTGTGTGTGTGAGAGAGGTCAGATGAGATCAGAGATACTGTTGTCCTGTAACCCCATCCCAGGTCACATGACACCTGAATGCTACCATGCAGTGCATCTTTGGTGATTCTGAAACTTGATGCCTTGTAGTTAGCTATTATGCAAGCCAACTGAATGCTTGGTACAGTTTCGGTCCATGAATTTCCTGCTCCTAGCCAGGCAGGGGTGGCTCACGTAACGCTCAGGCAAACCTGGAAATGGCTGTGCTGTTGCTGAAGTAGTTGCTGGCAGCTTAAATATCACACGAATCAATGGGCTGGCACCGCTTCTGCGCTAAAGTGTGCCGGAAGATGACATTGGGGGAGATATTTGCCTCACATTTTTATGGAATTGCTGACCCCATAATGTGTTGTAATCAGTATAATGGAGGAGGGACAGTGGGGTGGAAAGGGAATACTTTCAAAGCAAATTGCAAGACTTTCTTTCTAATGAATAATTTGTCAGTCTCCAGGCAGCACCAGAGTATGGCAAGCCCAAAGGGACAACTGAAGATTTGCATTGTTTGATGTTATTGCTTAGCTAATGGCTAGAAGAGGTCTTCTGACATGGTGTGTCAAATCAAGGGTGAGAGAAGGTGTAATGTGCTGAATGGAGGTTAGGTAGGGAAAACTGTCTTTGTCCTCCTGACTTCAGTGTTCTAATTTCTTTAATTTCTTCTCAGCACCTGCAAATGCCTGGAACTGTAGGTCTTAGTTCTCTTTGAGAATGGGGCAGAAACCTGTTAAGCACAGGTGAAGGGGGATATAACTAGCCTAATACCTTTCTTCCCTCTAGTCTTACCCTCAATGCTCAAAGCAGAATACAAATGTAAAAACTAAAGGTTGTGAGGACTTTTTTTTTTTTTTTTGTCCTTGCATCGACCCCCAAGGCCCCTCCTAGTGAGTGGAGCTGTGTCTTAGGCCTTTCGTAAGAAAGGCAGTCTGAGGGCTACCATCAGCTCTCTGTCGCTAACTCACTGTTGCTCTTCCTTTTCCAAACTTGATTTGTCATTCAGGTCTCGCGTGCACCTCCATCAAGGGGGAACAGCAACCGCTGGCTTTTTGGAATCCTAATGTCTCCATAAGACTTACTGCAAGTTTCTCTGCATACGAGGCAGAAAAATAGCTGGGGAGGTTGGTGTTATTCTCATACTCAAGGCATTGCTTATCAACCTCATTTTGTCATTGCCATTGTCCACTCTATCATATTTGTTGTTGCTATTTAATGTAGCTGAGACATCCTTTTGTAGGACACTGTGGGAGATTGGTGCTCAGCTTTAACTGTTCAGGAAACCATTTGCAGCCCCCCTCCATCAGACCCTATTAGTTTGAGTTTGTCTGTCACTTCCGCATAACGCTAGTACCTCAGTGCTGGCCCTTCTGCAGCCTCTGTTCCAATTAAAATTTACCAGATGTTTTAATGTTGAAGCCAGCCTGCCTTGAAAAATCAATTTAGACTTCTCACTTGTGTGCCTTTGGTGGCTTTCATGTCAATATGCCCCCCTTCCCCCATCTCCTGCCAAAAACAGTACCATAAGAACAAAGACTAGGACATATCCGTCTGAAGTGGGCTCTCATGTTGACTGAGAAGGTCCGTGTTTAGGTTGTCAGTTCACACAGTGGGTGGAGAGGGGGGGAAATCTAGTATGGTGATTTATCTCAAAATAACTGTGTAACAAAAATCCAGAATGGGATAAAACATCCACTGAGACACATAACTTGGACTGTGTAAATTACCCTTTTCCATATAGGTTTAATTAAAGCAGGTCATTTGGCCACCATCTCCAAGGTTGGTTTGGATAAAGCATCCTAAAAGTTTGAGAAACAATGACTGGATGATGGAATAGAGTAAAATGTTTACACATTGAAAACATGTTTTGTATTGGAACTTCATGTTCACTGCTAGTTAAACTTTTTGTAATTGAATCTCATTTGCTTTAGTTTTCTAAATAATGTATTATACTGCACATAATTTTCCAGTGTTGGCTTTAGCGTGTCCAGTTTCTCAAAATAGATGTGCTTACTAAAGAAATGATTAATTAACTTATGGTTAACTATACGTTTCCTAGTTAGTGTTGATGAACATTGCAGTTGAACGTGTGCGTTGCCTTGGTAATTTGGATCATCTTTTATGTTAACTTTGCTAAGAGCTTTTTTGTTATAGTGCAGTGAGAACGCATGTAAAGGGCCTTCAGTTGTCAAGGTGAAAATGAATCCAGTTTACCCAGTATCTGCATGGAGAGACTAACAATTTTCTACATCATTGTGGGCCATGGTTTTAAAGAGGGAAAGCTAAGATCTGAGATCTAAGTGTGGAACGAAAAAGGGGAAAAAAAGTCTTTTGCGGAAAGCCCTTAGGAAAAAGCAATTTCCTGCCAGACTGTGTTATCCAATAAGTAATATATTGAATAATGTTTGAGAATGTTTCATATATCCAGAGATGTTTCAAGATGAGCAGTTTATGTCTGCATATTTTGCTGCACTTCTGTGTCAGAAAATATTTGGAAATTTAGCCTTTTTTCATGAGCAGGTTATATAATGGCATCTGGGCTGGCTAACAGTATAGCCCTGCCTCTTCACGTGTAAAGTATTTCAACTCTCCAATGTTTTAAATTGTATGTAATTTTATATTTGATGCTGGAACTGCTGTAAGTTAGCGAAATTCTTGAGTTCTCTTTTCCTCCTTAACTCAAAACTGTTCCTTTTTCCTGGATAGTATGGCAATGCAGAACAGGGAGAAAAAATGTGTACAGATAAAGTCAGAACACTGTGTTCAAGTGTGTAAAACATGCACTTGTAGTATTTTAAATAGCATTCAAAAGCAAGGCTTCAGCTGTAAAGTAAATGTGTCATAAGTGATATGTGGAGGTGAGATGCTGTTTGTCTAAAGCATTCGTTGTGTCAGTGAGAGCAAAATCACAAACGTAGCTGATTTAGCAACGTGAAAGCTCATAATTGGCACAGTTGAACACCAATTTTAACGCCATCTTACATTGTACATTTTGATTATTCGGGCAGTATGTCCTGTTTATTTTTGTCCTTTTTAAATATTCCACACACACACAATGGAAAGATAAAAGCAAGAAAAAAGGGTTTTTTGACAGTAGAAAGTTCTGGAACGCTTGAAAATGAATGGTGGGGATGTGAATGGCATCCTGACAATGTGGGAGTGTTAAAACTCCACCTGTGTCCCTCTCTGGAGATGTGCCCTTGAAACCACAGGGGAAAATAGTTTCCACCCCTATGTGTGGATTTAACCTTTGTGGCCTGGACCAGGGAGGCTTTGAAGCTCACATTTGCTTATGTTAATGGAAAGGGCAAACTCTATGCTGGCTTGGGTAGGTGAAGACTGCCATGTGTAGGGAGCGTGTTTTGTTTTGTTAGCAGTAATGGGTCATAGGTTGGGGGCCTAGTAGAATTTGGGAGGGCTTAATAAAAAAATTAATAAGTACACTGTCATATATGACATAGCAATTAAGTTCAGCCCTGAGAAAGCACTCATTAGTGTTTATTAATGTGCCTGTTCCATGCAGCAATGGTGGCATGACTTGGCTGCTTCTCCTGTTCACTTCTTCTTCTTAGGGGTTTAACGATCTTTCCAGCAGTGCAAGGCTCTTCAAAGAACACCAGGATAGAAGTAGAAATCCAGTCGGGCCAGGCGGCAGCAAGACCCATGCCCCCTCCCCCCTACCCCATGAGGAAGCGCACTCTTGAACACGCTGCTGTACTCTGGTCCTCTCCTAATTCACATGCGGTTCAAAGCACGGCTCGTGTGCATCTTTTTTTAAACTGGACGGCTGCCAAAGCAACAAGTCACACAGAATCACCAGTCGGAGCGGTGCTGAGTTTATCCACGGCAGAGATGCTGTCCGAGCCATGAAATAAATAAATAAGGTTTATGAGAATGAGGTGAAAGTAATGGCACTGCTTTGACCCAGTAGGCACACTGCTGTAATCATGTCAGATCCTCCCTTGTATTGCCCGCTAATCTTTTCTCGCTCTGTTTTTCCTCTTGCCTGTGGGAGGTGGAAGGGAGGGTGGGAATTCAGGGAATCAAATGCTGTCCATGTAACTATGCTGGGAATTTGGTGTTTGTCACTAGCTCTGGGTAAGAGAATGCGTTCGGTCACGATTGGCCTGTGGTTACCGTGCCACTTGTAAACATTGCAGTCACACTTCACAGCGGATAAAAGCATCTTGGCATTGCTCATGTGTGGCTTGCAGCGCAGCACTGGTCTCCTTTTGCTGAGTTGGCCTTGTCTCTCCAGGGCACAAATTCTCATTGGATGGGCTAAATTAAAGTTTTCACTCACCTAGCTGCGGTGAGCCAGTGTTGTATCAGACGATGTGAATAATTTCACTTATTCAACACTTTGCTCTGAAGGCACTGCAGCTTTGACTCTTTGACTTCAGACTTCCACCGCTATGGTCTGGGTGACCAGGATCTGGGCTGCTTTTGTCACTCTGATTATACCTGTGTGTTGACCTGGGTGGAATGCAAGGAATGCGTGTGTGTGTGTGTGTGTGTGTGTGTGTGTGTGTGTGTGTCAGTCAGTCAGTGCGCATGTGCATCAGAGTATCGTGAGGCCTCTGAAGCTCAAACCCGTCTAACCTGAAACTGCACAAGTCTGGCTTTCTCTCGGTCAAAGTCTACACGACACCATAGCAACTGCTGGTTTTTTTTTATTATTATTTTTTGCATTTGATAATCCTCAGATGCCGCCAATTAGAGAGAGGCACTGCCTGTTAGCTCACGACCGCATCTGAGTTTGTGTTCCCTCATGCATTAGCTCAGTCTGAGCACAAATAAGCGCAGTTTGCTTTAATAACACAAAAGGACAATGGTCTTTTTATTCTGGACAACCAATTCCCCCCCCCCCACCCCCCTTGTGTCTGTCACACAGGATTAAATCTTTATTTATGACCCCTGGCACATGTCAATCGTAGCCAGTGTTTTTCTTGGCGTGTTTTATTGTATTACTGTACCTCCCAGCCCCCATCTTTGAGAGCTTGCATCTCCCTGGGCAACCAACTATATGAGCACTCCACCCCCAACACTGTATGCACCCACCCTGCAGAGGTCAAGTTGCTATGTCACAGCTAGGCAACAGAAAAATGTTTGCAACCACCTCCACAGAGTCACAGAAGACACTGCTTCTTTTATTGGAGCAATTTGCTAGGAATGCCAAATGAAATAAGATATACATATTACCCAAATCTGACGGCATTATAATGCATAAATGTATATGTAACTGCATTTACTACCTTAAAATATTTTGTTGTAATGAATGTTTGTGAACCAGTCTATGGTTTGAGATTTTAATTTTGGTACTATATTTATCCAGTGTTAATTCAGAGTGTCCTGGTGAATGAATGGGGGTTAGGGTGAGGACAGTATCTCCAAGTACAGGTGATGCACCTCGCACGTTGATTTCATGGGTTAAACACGATCCTGACTGTGCGGCACGACTGGGACTTCTATCATCCCGCTGTGTGGAGGTATATAGAAGCAGGTCATGACCCGTGTCCTACCCGTTGCGTGAATTTGCTTACTTTTTCAGTACATTTGTGCTGTTTTGGCTTATGCTACTCAGAGACTGATACAGTAGAAATTGTACATCTGTTGACTGAAGCCTTTTTGGCCAAGGGTTGTAACAACACAGGAATACAGTAAATGTGGTTCTGAGAGACACGGCTCTACATGCTTCTCTACAGGACCCCCCCCCCACCCCCCAGTTCATCTCACCACCTGACTGAGCTTTTGAGTGTGCTGACATTCGCAAGCAGACATAACAATGGGCGAAGCGTAGGCAGATGTATGCCCTCATACGCCTACTGACGGTGATGGATGTTACCCGCACCCCAAACACTTTCTTCATGGTTTTGTACTCTGCACTCTGTCGTCTGTAACACAATGCATGCACTTTTCCGAAGGTGGGATTTAAAGTCAAAGGAAATGGAAGAGCACGTCCTTCAGCTTGAAAGGCGACCATCAGTCGCACATGGGACGGCGTGTACCTTATAGGAAACAGGCTGACTCCCTTATTCCCGTCTCCCCGCCTGGGCTCCAGTGAGACAACGCAACACACTGGCTGCCCCCGCACAGCCTTCTCAGTCACCCACTTGTTTCCCATGCCTGTGTTGCTTCTATTATAGGGATGCGTCACGGTTTGTTCATCAGCTGCTGCTCAGTGATGAGAGGTGGCAGGGTGAAGGGGTGGCCCCGCCTCCTGCTCGGGCCTCCTGCTCGGGCCTCCTGCTCGGGCCTCCTGCTCGGGTCTCCTGCCCTCTTTGTTCCTTCTGACCTTGCTTGTTTTTAGCCCTGTTATGTGGGAATGGCTGGTAGAGAGAATGGGAGCCATCACTGTGGCTCTGTACAACCTTGATTTTTTTGGGGGGACAGCAGAAAGGCTGAGAGCACAGGGTGGGGGGGGTTCTCAGGGAAGAGCCGCTGTGGCTTCTTTTTTTTGGAAGCTTCTAGAATGCATGCTATCAACTTGGCTCTCAAATTGAATTTTCAAGTGTCTATTCAGAAGTTTTTTTTTTTTTTTCTTTGTTGTCCTGTTCCTTTTTCTTCCTCCCCAGAAATGCACGATGCCAGTCCTCAGTGTTTGAATGTGAACACTAGCACATAGTGTGAAGGATTAATTCTTAGTGGCTGCTGTAACATTGGGTTAGCATTTGAGTGAAGAAATTGAAGCTTCTTGTCTCAGCAATATTGTACGTCTACTGCTGAGATGAGGTAAAAAAAAAAAAAGTAGTAGTCATGGTAATTCAGTTAGTGTATGTAGGTAGATGTGTGTGTTTGTGTGTTTGGTTGAGAATGTAAGAGCATATCCACAAGTATATGAGACTGAGAAGGCATCGGACTGTGTGTGTGTGGTGAGAGGGTAAACAAAAAAGGGTCCGGTTGCACCTGTTTCACTTGCAGTGAAGTATTATGATAAAGTGTGTTGGTTTTTTTTTTTTTTTTTTTACGAAAGAAAGGAGAAATCACTGCATTCAAAAACAAGCTTTACTTGTTTGTGGGTTTCTGGGAGTTGCTCTGAGTAATGTTTCTTACTCTGGCCTGTATAGCCAGATCTGGGCTGTCAATCAGACAATCTTTTGGCATTGAAAAAAAGTTTTCTTAACGCTTCGTGGGCAGAATGAGTACTGGAATTTTGGAGCCCAGTGTTTTTACACTGTGGTTATGGGTGTGAATATCAAAATTAGAACACATGAACCCACCTGTTGAGCAGACAATTGCCATTGGTGCTAATTATTTCACAGCCAAGCGGTTGTGTTAGAAGATCACGACATGCTTTGCTTATCTGTTCATAGCTATGGGTTGTTTGGGAATGCCATGGACCCTGATAGAAAAAACTTGTTTGATTCTACCTGCTGCCAAGTGACATCTAACAATTGAACAATGGGTCTCTTGTGCACAAACAGGAGCTATTGTTAAGTAATGCCTAGAGACGGCAGCGGTGTGTGCAGTGATGAGGCCAGAGGTCACACAGTAGTATCGTGCCTCTTATGCAGTGAAAGGTGTGAGCCAGAGAACCAATGAAATGCTAATGAGAGCCTTATTGGCCAAGACTTGCTCATTAGAGGTCGTAACCTGGGTGCAGACCAGTGGTTCCAGGTTGTGTGATGGAGGTGGATGACATTCTTTTTTTTTTGTCATGACTGAGGTCCTGAAAACCCCAGAACAAATAGTTTGAGTGGTGATCCCTTGGATAGTTTTATTACGGCTGCACAGGAAAGGTCTCAAAACTGCTTTTTGAGTCAAGCCTAGTAGCATGGCTAACTGCTGGCATCATATTGCGCAAGGCTTGAAGGAAAGTTGAAAAGTGTGGTAGCAAAGTACAGTGGAAGCTCTCCCAGGTGGACACTGTGATCAATAGCATGGGAAGATGAGTTGGAATATAAAGTAAGGAGAGTGGAGGTGTGCTGTACCAAGGTGCTGTACCATTGTTCTCAGCCCTAAGAAATGAGCTGAAAACATGACACAGAGAACACCGTCAGTGTACCAAGAAATACACTCCTTGCCAAGAAACTGTTTAGACTTTCAAGGAATTAATGTGTGTCAGAATTTCAGCTAACGTGCAAGTGCTTCTGCATCTATAAATTCCTGTTCTTTACCCTGAAGGTTTGCAATACCTTAATCAGCACAGAACACAGCTCTAAATTATTCTTGATCAGATGAAAAACATTGAGGTGTATCATCTGTCTCTTTCTCATTGTGAGATATCTGGCCATTCTGAAAAGAAAAGCCATGTTCTGAGCAGCACAATTTGTGTACATGTTTCTGAATGGGGTCAAACATCATGATATATGGGTTCATTTCATCATCCAGCTCTTGTGACCCCTACCATGAAGCTTTAATAATTTTCCAGTGAATTTGCAATTATGGATTAAATTTCTAAGGTAGCCAATAAATGTAAAGAAAAGTGGTAACTCGCTCCTTTAAAGGGGAAAAGGGTCAACAGGTTTTGTGAAACCAGATTTGTATGGCAAAAGTTGTTTAATGAATAAGGAAATTAATGTTTTTTTAATATCCATCACCCCTTCCATCAACCCCTTGTTTGTTTTCTGTGAGCTTTGTGTAAAATCTGCAAGGGCAGATAGGGTTTCAAAGGCTTTCAGTGACAGTGTGCTCTTCCTACAGCATTGGTGTCTGATCCAGATGTGAGAAACATGTCCACGTCGTGGCTTGAGCAGATCTCTCCAGTCATTGTGTGTTGTAATGCCCCCCAAATCAGATTGCAGATTGTTCAATAGACCTAACTTCTAGGATTATACCATATTTTTTGTGTGATCCTGGGTAACAGTTACTCCCCTCTTTGAATTTACTTAATGTCTGGCTTCTGTAAATGTGCTGGTTTTAGTCACGAGTGATTTGACACTGTTCCTGAGATGTATTGTAAGTTTTGCAACAACTCTGAAACTACCGGATTGGAGCATCTTGTTCTAGCTGGCTAAAAACCTTCATAATGTTCCACAAATGATTAAAAATGCATTAAATGGAAGTATGTTGACAAGTCGTGCTGTTTAAATTTAGTGGATTTGGATAAGTTTCCCCTGTTATCTGTTGTCACAGCTACCATGTGTAAATTAATGTGAATGTGAAGGATTTTTGTGATGGACCTCCAGCATGAGCGCTACTTAGCTAGGTTGCTTTTTTAATTAAAAGATTAAATGAGCTGACATTTCCACAGAAGCAATTAAAACAGAAACGCAAGGCTTTATGGAGGAATTGCATGCAAAGCAGAGCTGATCTGACAGAATTCCTGTCAATGTGCAGTTAATTTTTTGAAAGACAGCTCCACTTGGGTATCATTTGCTCATGCGGGCAAAAAGTTCCCTTTGGTGAAGAGTGCCTTTTTAACATCGCCGCAGCTGTGCAGTTGCTCCCCGAGCGTCAGCGGTCCTAGCAAGCCGTCAGAATGACAAACGGAGAGGCACACAGCCGCGTTTCGTTTTCTCCCCTGCCTAAAGCATCTGCGGTCATGGGAGATCAGGTGCTCTGTGATCAGAGGGTGGGGCCGAAGGACTGTCCTCTCATTTTACTGTGAGGTTTTTCTCTGACAAGGTCACATGTCATGACTTTTGCTCACATGTAGCTGAATGTGAGCTACATTATGGAGGCGCGTGCATGTGTGCGTCTGTGTGTGTCTGTGTGCATGTGTGTGTGTGTGTGAGAAAGAGACACAGAGAGAGAGAGAGAGCGTTTTTTGTGTCTATGCATTTACATCCATAGTTGTGTGTCTATCTGCGTGCAACCTGAGCTTTAAAATCTTGTGATCTGTAGTCCTTTTTTATTTGTTCAGATCCTAAACAAAGGCCCTAAGAAGGCCTGAACTGATAATCTGGCAGGCTGGAGGTTTCCTAGTGAGCTGAACAATTTGTGGGCCAGTGAGTTTTTTATTAATTATTATTTTTTACCAAGGCACAGAATGTTTGCTGGATTGGACATTGACTTGTCTTTCTTCTGAAAATGGTCCAATCATTTTTTAATTCGGTTCATCTACTCCCGCTCTTTCTTGTACTCTGATCACTCTTCACCCTGTGAATGCAGCCAATGTAATATGTCTTAGACAATATAAACTGTCACACTGTGTGTCCTTACTTTCGAAAATGATGAATATGACAAATTATAATGAAATGCAGTTTGTTTTTATTTCCCTGTGTCATCACTCAAAGTAATTAAACCAACTCGTGCCTTTTATTTTTATGCCACTTTTCTTTTGTATTGTGATATTTTAATGGAAAAGTCCCGGGTATTCATCTTTAACTAAGCAATAGTTTCTAAATACTAATTATGTACATTTCGGTACATTACTACCTTGTAAATAAATTATACCACCTACAGCAATTACTTAGTACTTTGAACTCTGTACTACAAACTTATCTGCTTAATACATACTAATGTAGATCTCACAAAATACAGAACTGCCCCTTAGAAGGCTGTCTTTTATCGATCTCAGGGTAAGAAGTAAGCCTGTATGACCTGTAACTCTGATTTACTTTGCTTTGGAATGCAGGTTGAGTGGGCTCTTTATAGATATTTAAAGGGATCGGTGGTGTTACTGGCATGTGATTCCTTTTGGAATCATGAATTATACATGAATTATATGCTCCTGTGTTTGACTCTGTTGGTGTAAAGTAGTAGAAATGATTCTCCTTTTTCTGTCTATACTGTCCGTATAGTGACAAGATTTTTTTTGGGCATTTACACATCCGCACTACATCTGTGGTCCCTGATCTGACTCAGACATTGTGCACAAAATACTATATGTAGGTGAGAACATGCACGCTGTAGTTTCTGCAATTTTTTACCTGTGTTAGCTGCAGAAGCAATTAATACAAAAATCAATTAATTTATAAAAACATTTTTGGTATTGATGTAATTCACACTGATATTGATAGTCTGAAAACGTGCAAAAAATATCTGCTATCGATATTTGGTATAAAACCACCCGGCAGTACTCTGCACTCGAGCTGAGAGGCAGACCGAGGGAGTGAGAGTGAGCCGGCGGGGAGGTGCACAGACACTGTGTGACAAAAAAATAAAGGTTAAAACTTATCGGTCAGTTCAGAAGAATGTGCCAAAATTATACACATGTTTGCAGGGACAAAAGTTACTCCTGTCATGATGGCAGCAACAGGAATGCTGAAGTTCTGCGGAGCCATGCAGACAAAACGGACAGGGAAGCAGTAGATGCTGGGGACAGAGCTGCTGCAGAGGTAGCAGTGATGTCATGTCAGGGCTATCCTAGGGTAGCATCACTTAGTTTACTCTCACAACTGTGTACTTGCACTGACCTCTGTGCAGTTTGCTGTGCCCGACTTGGTGTCGTAGCCTGTGTCGCTGGGCCCTGTTTTTGTGGTGTTTATGTGTTGTATCTGTTTTGAAGGAAATGTTAGAGCATTTGTGATGTATAAGTATTGTTTTTTGACTTATCGTGAGGTGTGTGTGTGTGTGTGTGTGTGTGTTTGAGTTTGAGTGTGTGTGGGGTGCATAGAAGAGGGACAGGAAGAGGTGCGTTTGTGTTCATTGAAGAGTGGAAACAAGACTGTATTAGCAGAAGCTGTGTGGTGCTGGAGCCCAGCTGTCCTGTTGTTTAATGAAGACCCCCCCACACACACCATTCCCTGGCTGTCCATCAGTTAACAATGACTTGGCACCATGCTGCAAATCCGTGGTATTTTTTACCATGCATTTGCAGACAATAATGTGTGGGTGTGTTTATGTGCTTGTTTATGTGTATGTGTTTGTACTGAATGAAGGGGAAACATTCTTTTGTGCATATTACATGTCATAATGGCATTCTGGGCGTGTCTGTTTCCAGAAAGATTGAGGTCTACTGTCTGGTGGCCTGCATAGAGTGTGTGCGTGTGCATGTGCGCATACTTCCATGTTAGAGTTGTTAGCTGGAGTTTAGGCACAGTGTGCTCACATGTGATTTTGAGTGGCCAATGTGATTAGCTTGGATTTTGAGGAGCAAATGTTTCCCATCCCCAGACTTCAACAGGTGGATTAAGCGGGATGGGAATAGCAAGACATAATAGAAAGGTAGGGTGGGATGCTGCATTTGTGCATAAATTCCTAATTAGACCGTGACCCTAAATCTCCAATGGGGATTAACTATATTAGCTGCTGCAAACAATGGGCTCTTTATGATAAGAGCTGACGTTTTTGCAGCCGTTTCTTTCTTTTTTTTTTTTTCCTTGGGTCAGTGAAATCCTCCATAGAAGGACGTGGCTTTCTGCCGAATGGTCTTTGTTGCGTGCCCAGCCTCGATGCTCTTCTGGGCTGGTATCAGACCACATTCCATCTGCCAGGGTTTTTCAGGAACTCACCGGACCTCCGTGCTGGAAAAGAGTACGCTCATGTACCGGTGTCTCACGAGAAAGTTGGGGCTAGAACAGCGCCAAAGACCCACCAGCCTCTGTGTGAGCCTGATAATGCATCATTAATGAACCCACTGGGTGGGTGTCAGTGGTGAAAACTGGTGCCAAATTGTGCATAGCAGAATGAATGAAATGTAATGACCTGGGATGTGGCACTTTTCTTTTGCCTTTCTGAGTAGATGGCAGGGGCAGCATCGATCTCCAATGCTGCCTCCAAGCGCTATTGATCCCCAGTTCCATCTCCATATTAGCATTGACTTACAGTGCAACACCCAGTCAGCCCGCCCCCTCCACACCCCACCCCACTGTTACGTCAATACGGCATTAAAGTGCATTTCAGCAGGATCTGTGCATTGCTAAACAAGGACAGACTAGGATGCTAAGCACAATTCAGTGTTGTACTGGTTTGTAGTCCTCACTGCTGGGCTTTTAATGTGCACAGTTACCTTTGCTGGATGTTTTGGCCCTTATTTGAGCCAGGTGGCTACAGGAGAAGTTGGTGGATGGCCAGAAAGTCAGTCACCTGATTTCTTAATTTGCTTTTTTGGGGTCCACATAACCGTTTCTGGTTTGTTGTGTTTGGTTTTCTGTGGTCGGCTATTCAATCCTCTCCATAGGAAGTCCCCTAGCCATTTTTAGCCATGTTCTTAAATTCCATTGTGGCTGTTATTGTACTTTGAAGCCTACACTGAAACAATATGCAAGTGCAGCCTTAGTTCAGGTCTTCAAACAATAGTGGCTTTGTACTTGCTAGCTGGGCCCACGGACTCGAACAGGGCCCCGTGAGTAAACAGGAAAACAAGGGCTCCGAGTATGTAGGAAAGCAACTTATGAAGGAAGTTGACAATGAGGTCAGCACTAATGTGACGTTTGCTGCTCTGACCCTGCCTATTGTTATGTGTCTGTGTGCCCCGCCTTTTTCACCCATGGGCCCTGTCTGGACCTGTAGATCTCCACAGCTGCACTTAAGTGCACCTGTCACTTTTGGTCCTTCCCCAAGCCGGCCACCAGCCAAGGTGAAGACGTGAAAGCTGTCCAGTTGGCTTAGCTTTACTGGTCACCTATTTGGGTTGAATGGAAGAGATGCGCTGCCTTGTTTCTTGCCCATTTTTGCTTTTGAACCACTTAAGAGGAGGCAAGGTTTCTCATTGGTTAGCTGTTTATGGGTCCATGGATTTAACTGGTTTATAAAAAAATATCACTTAATATGGGTACGGTGGTTATTTATATTATTAGCATGTATCATAACCTTATACAATTTTGTAAATGCAATTAATGGTCTAGAGTTGTTTATTTAAAAAATAAAATTGGTTAAATAGAATGAGGGTATGCAGACATCTCTTGCTCTTAGAAAATTACAAGTTTGTTTTCCATATTTATAAATACAGACTGTAATAATGGCTTATTATTTTAAAGGTGTGTTGCTCTTTGAATCTATATACAAGAAGAAGAAGAAGAAGCCATTTATTGTCATTGTACTCGAGATACAATGAAATTTCAATTGTCCTTCCCATAACACACGCTTAAACATAAAGACACCATTGTACATACACATTACACGTACACGAGACACAAGATACTGTAAAACAAGGGCAGGTACATTGTAAAATATTACACAAGATAGGTATGTAATGCCCCAGTATTGCACTCACAGTATGTTGTATGTACAGTGAGATGTATTGCACATGAAAATGAATATTGCACTAATTGCATGTAGCAGCATATACAAATACTTGGGTGTCAGTATTGAAAATAAGTGGGTTGGTGTCAGTATTGTATTCTATACAATCTGTGTAGCAGGGCACACATTTGCTTGATGCCATCGGGTTTACATAGCACAAGAACTGGTTATTTTAGAATTATTTTTAGTGTCCATTTCTCATGTTGCCCCCCCCATCTCATCCTCATGGAAACGTTGCCATAGTGCCCAGCTGTAAGGCAGGACACTATCCTCAGACTGAAAGCACTCGTGTCCTTGATGTGGCAATGCTGAAGTCAAGGCCTACGTAGAGCACAATTCAACAGAGGAATGGTCGTCATTCACATAGTCCATTTAAGGTAGTAGTTTTGAACCTCATTGTGTCGTGGAGTGTGTAGGCCTGGAATCGCTGACGGGAAGCTGAACAATGACCCAAGACAGATGGTGAGACCCAACAGTTTGCTGTCCAACGTTATTACTAAATCAGTGTGGTTTGCAGTTGCTGTCGAAGACCAAAACACAGTACACCTCAGTCCACTTGTTCATGCAGATAGGAATGGAGTCGCACATCGCTCATCAGCAGCAGTATAAATCAAGTACCATAGAAAATTGGCCATTGAACGAATGGATGCCAACAAAATCAAAGTGTTAGCGTAGCAATTTAAATTGTGGAATTTTACTTGCATGTTCAGTTTTTAAGAAAGGACTCGTTCTTCACCAAGATTTATACTTTACTATAACACGTCTTTGTAATGTATAATGCATAGAAGTGTTAAAAACAAATTTCATAATTTACTTTAGATATGTATGGACGGATCTGAAAGAGAGAGAGGTCTGAATGCTTTCTGCTGCTCATGAAGTCAATTTCTTATGATGATTTTGAGATAAAGGGTACTTATTAATTAGAATGACATACACTTGGACATTTATCTGAGCAGCAGTGGTGTCCAGTAGGATGTATGAGAGCAAGATGTAGTATGACAGGACTTCAACATAGACACGTGTCATTTACGTAGCCCTTCTGCAGCACCCCACAATCCCAATCTTTATACCCTATAACAGGCTATATGTGATTTCCATTGTCACAGCCTTTTGTCTTTTCCCACGACTCATTTTTGTACCATATTAGGCTGACATTTATGCAGGCTGTGTCATCAGAATTGTGTGGCATGTTCCTCACATAAAGATGACTAAGCAATGGGTTTGCGCTGACTGGTCAGGACCACACTGGCAGCCTCTGCAGGACAGCTGATAAGACTGTTTGTGTCTGTCAATAGAGGAAGCTTCCTTACTCCTCTCCTGTGGGTCACAGTGCAGACAGGCATAACGGCATTGCCTGAAAAGAGGATCAGACAGAGATTCTACACGGAAGGGATTGGCAGATGTGGTTCCTTTTTAAATCGGAGAATGTTAAGGACATTTACAGACAGACGTCTAGGCATCAAGGTATTCATGATGCGTGTGGCATTTTGTGGTAGATGTGCTATTGAATATTTTGGGCCGTTTTTAAATAACGTAAACAGTGCTTGATATTGGCCACTTGTTGCAAAGGGATCTATGACAAGACCCAATCTGGTCCTAGTCTAATTAGTTTCAGGCTCTCATCAAGCACACCCAGGTGTCCATTAGCTCTTCTGTCTTTACCCTTTTTCAATTGTGGCCCCAAGCCTCCATCAATTCCTGCAGCCAAGTCATGTCTTCTGAGTTAATGTGCAACAAGAAGTGAGGTCTCACATCATGTGAGATTAATGAGGCAAGGGACCTGAAGGGTAAGACCTCTGCTGAGCCTCATGACAGCTGTGGGAATGGCATTGCTGACAGAAATGGTCACTTGCCTTTTGTCAAAGGTTGTGAAGCCATTGCTGCTAATCTTTGTTCTCAAGAGGGGCTCAGCAAAGAGGGCTGTCTTCTTATGTGCTTGTGTCAGGGAAAGATCCTCTCTATTGTTGTGCTACAGCTTGAGCCTAATGTGGGGCTTGTGGTTCTGGTATAAAAATAATTCATGATTAATGGGATAATATTGCACCCTCTTATTTTGCCTCTATTTTGTTGCCTGTGAAATACTAGGCTGGCCTTTTCTTAACTGCAGCCTATTCAATACAAGTCATTAGTGTGGAAAATGCCAAATGGCTAAAAAAAAAAGCTAACGGGGAAAAAATAGGAAATGAAGGTTAGTTTGGCGGGAGGAGGGAGTGAGCCCCGGCATCTGCAAAGTGGGCCCTAGCCGCCTGGCTGGTGATAAATGGGGCTTGACGTCTCACAGGGATCCAAATCCCAACGCATGACGGAGCAGCAGCTTTGCAGAGTCCCCAACCTCTCTTTCTCCCTCCCTCCCATGTTGGAGGCTTGGAAGGGGGTGTGGCACCAGAAAAGAAAGGCATGTGAGTTGATCCAGTTATGTAAAGGGTCTGGAGGGGTGGTGCCAACATAAGATGACCGAACTGGTGGTATGAGGGCAGAGGTGAGACACTGAGGTGTAGTCTGGGTGGGTGCAATCAGTCATAGGGGGGGCTGGATGCAGGGCAGATAGAGAATGAAATATTAGTTCACTATGCCAACAAGAGGTCACATTAACACAAAACTTGGGGGAGAAAAAGGACTTGGAACTTCTCCTTAAATTGCAGGTGTACTGATGCAATGAAAATCAATAAAATTTTATCTATGACTTCTGCTTCTGTAAATACAAGTTGTAATATTAAAACCGCCTTGCTCATACAAAACCAAATAAACAATATCTGAGGTTGACAAGTAAAGCGATGGGTAAAGAATAGACTTGCATATGTAGTATTGTTGCCTAGTAACATGAAACCCCCAGTTTAAATCTACAAGACTGTGAAGCCAAGTACTGTGATGGTGCAAATAAATTGCCAGCTAAACACAAAATTTTATACAGTGTATTCCCTAAGACATAAATCAATTCCGTTGAATATTTGCTTGTTAAGAAGAGTATTGATGAACAGACAGAAGGATTAGCAGTGAGTGTTGCTTGGTGCATTTATGTAATTTACACCAAATATAATTTGAAGTACTTATAATATATCCCAAATGCTTGTCACTCATATTACTCTCATGCTGCAAGTTATTTAATTTCAATGGCAAGTTCAACTTTTATACTTTGTCTGTTGCTTATTCCTGCAGAAGATGCTACGTCAGCTGAACAGCAAGCAGTCCACTTGGGTATTACAGTATTTCTTCGGTTCTATATGCAAGATTGAAAGTTTCCAAGTTATTACTGGAAAAAAAAGTTATTGAACAGGCTTTGATGAACATCCAGTGATATTATCCCTTGCTCTAAAAAATGAATTGCTTAAAGCGGGGAAACTGTTTGTTAACACCCTGAACTCCTGACGAGCTGAACGAATATATGTTTTTAACACTAGTGTGATTCCTGCTGTTATATTGTGGTTAAAAGCCGTTCTGATTTGAACAGAATACAAAGACCTAGGTTATGGTGCAAAGTGAAGAAGTTAGCATGTTCTATGTGCATTTTAACTGGACCATCACCAAGGTAACAAGGTGAGAGGAGTACCAAACCAGCAGGAGCCTGGTTAGGCCAGTGTGCACTGTGCAACCAGCTAACTACCATTGGACAGCATAGTGATTCATGTCCCCATTTGCCCAGGGATCCAGTGAGGCTCTTGCCGAAGAACCAACTGTACAAAACACTCAGTAATTCTAGAAGCCTGCTTACATCTTGAGTGCACAATCAATACTCCTGGTTTCCTATCCAGCCTCAGGACTGCACACAGGCTGGTAATTAAAGGAGATGAAGCAGACCTCTACACAGATATACCCATAGATATGCTACCTCTCCAGTTGTTGGCACTGTGTGTTTGTACAGTACAATCAGTTGTTAAGCTGCGTGTTTGTGTTCTTTAACCCAGAGGAGCACACTTGCATTTAAGCATTGAATTTCATCTTTTTTTTGTGTACATGACAACAAAATTAGAATCTGAATCAGTACTGAGAGTTGACATTGTGTCGCCTATACTCAGGCACTATTAGAATTTCAGTTGTGATCTGTTCCTATGTGGCAAGGATCTGCACAAGCTGGCTCTAAGTGTAGGTTAAACCTGATAGGTGTTGGACTAGGCAAAACAGCAAGTGAATTAGGAATGTCGTGCACTGTGTACATGTATTGTGCAAATGGCACAGACTTGACAAATAAATAGCTCTTGTCGCTGTGATCTTGCCTGACCCTGATGGGCTCACCTGGTTCAGGTAATGCTGTCATATTTGTTATGAATTTGACTTCTGGGCCACCTATTTGCCTTCACAATAAGGACGCCTCTGCCATTTAGAATTGTGCCAGCTAAATGTCATTTTCAATTTGGACAAATAGGGATACAAATTTCAGAACATTTTTCTGACCAAGAATCTATCGTCATTGGTCGACAGACAACCAATCATCACTGGTCCACCAACAAGCCTACAGTCATCATTTGACTCATAAAAAGTGTATTCAATGCCAATAACACTTTAACACTTTATTTAGTACTATAAAGCTTTTTTTCAGCTCCTGTAATAAGCAACAATGTATTTGCTACTTTTAATGCTTCCAACTTGGAAAAAAATGGTTTTGTTCTTTGTCTTAAAGTAAGTCTATTTCCCATCACAAAAGCAGTGGAGAATATGAGCTCTGAAGGCACTGATGTCTCAGGTATGCATAAATAGTGTCTCGCCAACTTTGTGTATCATGGGAATTGCAACCTTTGTTTTCCACCCTTGTAGTGGATACGCATTCAGAAGAAATAACTTGGGTAAGTATCCTGAGATGTTATCTACCTGAGGTGAGTATTTTTTGTGCAGCAGAAAAGAACATGGCAGTGCTCGTCATACTTATTTGGATGCTCATCGGTTGTCTCGTGTCCCCTTTCATTGGCAGTGGTCACAATATTGACCTCATTTTGTGTTAATTTTTAATGCGTTTTGCTATTGTAATGAGGGTAGGGTTGGCTGTACTTTAACTGTCAGAGCTTGTGGATTCTTATTCCCAATGTGGTATTGCATCAAAGATAGGATATTGATTAGCTTAAATGCCACCTTTCACATTTTAAATTGTACCTCATTTTTATGTCGGTCATAATGGTTCCATACAGAATTCATTTGAAATTCTCCTTAATTTTTAAATTTGACCCCCCCCCCCCCCCCCCAAAACCTATGTTCTGCGTTAAAACTCATAATGTGTCTTACTGTGAAAATTATAAAGTCACAGCTTTAAATATCTACCAAAAATTTTTCTTTAAATTTGGTTAATTTTTAACCGACTGCATTGGTCAGATTGGTTGAAGTTTGTTGTTTGGCAGTTATCAGTTAACCGGTTAACTGATGATACCCCTATGCCCAGCCAAACTTCCTGTTCTGTCAACATGTGAGACACCACGTGGACCGTCTGTTGAGAGCAGCAATTCAGATGGAATCGAGTTCTCTTTATGCATGGGTACGACGGAGGAAGGGCAGAGGTGATGTGGAGGTGGAGGGGGGGTGTCTTGACAGGTAATTGTGCCACTGGAATACCTTCACCCCCGTGGCCCCACCTGGGCTCATCACTTTTGGCATTCATTTGCTCTCCTTATCATGCAGAGGCCACTCTTGACATTCCTGAAAGTTACTTTGTTTGCCTTTTCCAGCGATCAGCCCTTCCTACCTTCCCCTTGGGGAAATAGAGCGTGCAGCTCCCTAAAGGTTGTTTGCTCTCTTTCTTTTAGTTTGTTTCAAATCCCTCTTGCTTCTTAACATTCAGAGAAGTGAAATGTCAGTGCAGGAGTTAATTGTCTCATTACCAACATTGTCTCTGGACCACATTCATTAATTCCAAGCTTGATATGTTTGTATTGACGGCAGCGCCAACTGCTCAAGGATTTGTGTGCATTTGTGTTTTATTTGTGTTCGCTCACGTGTGTGTGTGTGTGTGTGTGTGTGTGTGTGAGGGAGAGAGAAAGAGAGATTGGATCTGCTGCAGCCTTGATTGTCATAGCTAAACCAATATTGCTTTCCTATCTCCTGATTTTCAACCAAGAAAGATCTGGCTCACCGTTGCAAGTAAAGCGTCTCTTAAATTAAGTGATTTGGCTGCAATCAATATTACTGACAACCCTGGCCTCCCAGAGAATATTTAACAGCTCCTTTGGGAAAAGAACAAAAGAAGCCTCACATGTATCTTTCTTTAGAAGGATTCCAAATACCACGTTTAGCTAATGCAAGCATGGTTTAAGCTCTCCAAATAGGGGATTGATATGTAGCCTTGTGGATGTTTTGACTACAGAAGACAAATGACCAGAAAGAGCCAAGATAAGCTGATTAATACCAGGGAAACGCCTGAGTCATTGTTGTCTGGAGGCTGTTGAGGCACTGGAGGCACGAGAAGATGCACAACCACTATCTGAGACACATCCGCTCCCTCAGAGCAGAATGAGAAATGTCCAGGGTCCTGCTGCTCCCGCAACAAAAACGCTTAGTGGGCGTACACTCACACGGGCAGCCGACCGTTACCCAGTGTTATTCACTTGGGTCGGCCAAGTGATGACGCTGTAATTTCATCATCTTTGGACAAAAGACTTAGTTGTTTGTTCGTGGTGTTCCTTTCATCCCACGCCAGGAGAGAGAATGAGCATTTTGCTATAACCTTGGCCAGGCTAAGTGGTTTCAGCTACTAGAGGCAGAAACATACAGTAGCGTCTGTGTATGGTTTGTGCATGTGGCACCCAGGTAACCTCTAATCATTTAAGGCCTTTGTACACAGTCAAGGTCTCCTGTGGCAATAGCAACAAAGCAAGTGCACTTCTTTTCAGAGCAGATTTGCTGGGGGCTTGGTATTATCTTATTACACTCAGAAGAGCATTGTTTAACTTGGGAGGAAGAAACAAAGGGAAGCTCATGAACCAGTGCTGTTTGTTTTATTGTTTTAGAACTTTATTTGCTTGGAGCCAAAGAATTTCAAATGATCTCATTGGTTTGGCAGGAGGGCTCTTAGTTGTTGGTTTTTTTTAACATAATTTAATATGGCTTTCATTATAAATAAACATCATAATTCACATTTGAAAAACTGTCAAGGTATTGTGGAGTTATAGATGAAGTGTGCTGCGTCATTAACTGTGTGACACTGCAAATTAGGACAGAGTGCATGAAATGAATGACAATCAGAGGGTTTCAATTCTGCAATGTGTCCTTAAGTAAAGGCATTCACACATTTGTCTTGCAGGGTCAATCAATTGACACGGTTGAACAGCGAAGGCATGGAGGTCCTTTTACGCATCTTGAAAGCGTGATGATTTTTGTCACTTTTGTAGCTCTGCCTAGTGCAGGGGGAACTTGTCAGAAACAAATTGCATTTTGAACAAAAAGATTTCTTGCATTTCGAGTGCAAAAATTTCTGCAGGGTCATCACATTCAGTCTGGAGAGGAAACCTACAATCATAGCTCTGTTTTTTAAGCTCATAAGCAGACCCACATGGATTGATATGGTTTTGCAGCTGTGTTTATGCTCCTCATCCCAAAACTCAGTTACTTGTAATTTCCTCACCAATAATGAACGCTCACATTCAGTGTATTGTGCCTCAGTGCAGCATGACCGTAAAACCATTTGTGAAATGTGCACCTGGGGAAGTAAAAACCAGAGTAGGAGTCTGTGTAGGGTTTTCAGGACTTGGCTTTTCTGGCTTGCAGTCACGCTGCCTGTAACAGGGTGTCCAGTGGCATTGTGTGCCAAAGCAAAGACCTAAGGGTTGTATGTTCAGTTTTCATTCCACATGCAGATTTTATGCCGTAATGATGGTGCTGTTAATGTGGGTGCTGTAGCCTCTTATTTCACATGCACTGATACTGAGACGCGACGTCATTGGCCTCTTTTCGCTAGTATGCATTTTTCGTAGAACTACCTTCTTATGGTTGCTCTTTTGCCCATTTGAATATAACAGAACATTAACATAATGTATTTGATTAAAATGCAGGTTTTCCAAATCCCTTTCCCTTGACTGAATTTCCTTTCATCCCCTGTCTAAGGAAACAGACTTTTTTCTTTTGAAATAATTCATTAACAATCTGTTATTTTGCTTATCTCAGGGCAGCACCAAGCATGTGGTTTGGTTTGTGCATTTAAAGGAAGGTCATTCTCCATTTCTTACTAGAACAAATTGTGGGGTTCCGTGTGTTGTTGCCCTTGTTGCAGCTACCCCATGCGGTAAGTAATTTTATGAGTACTTTTGAACCCAGCGGGCTGGAAAGTTGTCCTGTGCTCATGACTGTGTGGGCATTTTAAACACATCGTGAGGCTCTCTTGCACTGTGACTGCCTTCAACTTCTCACCTCCACTTTTAATCACTTTTCGCTCCATTATTAACAGCTATTTTGTGGGCCTTCAAAGATTTTCAGAATTCAAGTAAAAAGTTTTTAGTTCTAGGCCAAATAAAATGCCTTAAAATGTATTGTTTTGGTCCTGGTAGATGGTTCTCATCTTTTTGCAAAGAAAGGGTTGATACATGGGGGTGGGGGATGGCGGGGTGTAACCGAGCAGGAGAGGTTATCAGGATGGGATGCAGAGACCTTGAGCGTGTGACTGTGAGAAATGGACCAGCGCAGCAGGAGAGGCTCGCTGCGGATCCTTCTGCCCATGGGAGGCAGCTATCCTTACCTGACTTACCTGCAGCACCATGCGGTGGGGGGGCTCATTTCTGGTTGAGTGACTGCACTCCTCACATTTCACACTCTAGCACCAGTCTCCTAGACTGTTCTTTAAGACTGGCAGGTATTCTGGCACAGGAGCCGCACAAATTATCCTCTGCAGTGTTGTTTGGTGTGAAAAGTCTAAACATTCCATCTCCAGCTGCAAGACACAGTATGCTAAACAAGTGTTTCAGGTCACCAGTGTCAATAAGTCTGATTTAGAATGCAAATGAATTTCTGCACCTTCGACCAGTGGGGAAACTGCAGTGTTATTGTAGTCTATAAAGCAATTCAGTCAAAGTGATCCAAAGAAGGCAAAGTAATACTCAGATTTTTTTTTTTTTTTTTTTTAATTCTGGGGTTAAGCATGGATACTCCCTTTGTGTTGGTAAGGATTCTCTAATAACTTCACGAGTGCCCTCATCTTGATTTCCCCCCCCCCCCAGTCATACTTTTTACCTCTGTATATACAGTACTTACTTGGAAATCATCCTTGCCCAGGGTACAAAAGCTGAGCCCCATTTAGGGCTAGGGCTCATATTTGTCATGAAGTTTTAGGACCCAATCTGGCTCTTGGTCACCAGTGCATCCCAGCAGTCTGTCATAGATCCAGGGTTTTCCACTTGTAATTGAAAATAGGTAGACAGTACTTAATGGTATTATCAGCGGGATATAATTCACAGAGAACAGTCCTTGCTTGACCAAGTGAACTCTCAGAGTTTCTCTAAAAGACCCAGGCTTTCCAGGTGCCTGTTGTACATAGTGTTTTGTTTGCCATCTAAAAGCCAAAATCAGAACCCACCTTAATCCATTAATATCCGTATTACTTAAGGAAGTTGTCTTGCATTTATGATTGCCAGGGTTCATCTTTCTGATAGAACACGGTTGAAAGAATGAAGTGTCTTTGTGTCTCACTTTGTAATTGTCTTAATTATAATTGTCTTTCCTTTAATTGTTAAAACTAACAGACATCCTCATATTTCATATTGAACATCTTTAGATGAAATTCATTAAAAACATGCAATCAGATAACTTGGTATGGCTGGATGAATTCCAGAACAAGGTTCTTTGTCTTGTAACCTTTTCTCCAAATTCCTCGTACTGAAAAAAACTGCACCTGTGTGGCAACATGTAGTATTTGGCCAGGCAGTTCTAGGTCACCCTTTCTTCTTTTCCCAGATAATTTTTGGACAGGCAGCTCATCGTTCACGCTAATGGATTCCGTGACTTGCAGTCTGCTGATTTTCCCAAGCTGGGGCGAAAACAATGACGGCGTTGTGTCACCACAGAAGATTCAGTGCTTGCCTTTGTTTGGCCTGAGATTGTATAATCCTGTTTCAGTTGGGTCATCTGTGGAGAGTCTGTCACCTTTTTGAACAGAAGCAGATATAGAAAGAAAACAGAGGGACAGAGACAGGCACACAGCTGCATATCCATGTGAGTTTTGCGTGTTGTGTGGCATGATGCACGTTCACGCTGTGGGGCAGCACTGGTAAGGGTAGGGGCCCATGTCTTCTGGCTGTCTCAGGATTCATCCCCATATTGTTCTTTCACATGCCTGCCTTCAGATAACATGCTGTATGCAACACTGCATACAGATGGCAAGTAGTCTTTCCTCTGCAGACTCTGACCTTGAGCAAATCATTTGCTGCTTCTGGAAATTTCGGTGAGTATTCTTGGTGCTTTAACCCCCCCCCCCCCCTTTTGTTTTGTGTTTCGTTTCTTTTTATCACTGTGGCCTGCTTGTTATTTGGTGGCTAAAAAAGCGTAATCTTTTACTCAATAAGCCCTGATGTCAAGCTGTTCCCTGGGTGGAGGCATGTGCTCTGTGAGGTACAGTCTAAAGGCAATCTTCCTGGTAATGGCAGGTTCATGACCAGCATTCATAAACATTCAGCCGACGCCAATAAATGTGCTTTTTTTGGTCAAGCAGAACTAGTGCTGCGAAATGTGTTCTGTGCCATTACCAAAAAATGCACCATGTGTCAAAGGAATTTAAAATTCTGTGTCTACCCCTAATGTGGTGATTACTCTTCATTACTGCATCATCACACCAAATGGATGCTCGCTATATGGTGGCCGTGTTGAAACAAACTTTATAGAGAAACCAGATAATGAACCTGGAAGGGCAGCTAGGCCTCTGTTTACTTTACTTATTAGCATAGCCCCTCTAACAACATGCTGGCAAGGCAACAATTATCTTCTCCGAGTTTGCTGTATCTGCCAGGCTTTGCGTTCGCACTCTGAAGTTTCTGTGTAGAAGATGCTCCGCAATGGCTACAATAAATTCCTGATAGTACCCTGTTTGTCACTGGCACCAGTAATATATTTTCAAACTGAACAGCTAGTATTACTGCTTTTTTTTTTCTTTTTTTTTTAAGAAAACAGTGGTAAAAGGCATGTTTAAATGTGTTTATCACTCGTTTAAATCTCTACGATGGCTATTGTGAATTATTTTAGTCTGAACGATTCTGTGTGATCTGAAATGTAAAATGGGAGAATTATTTTCATGCAAAACATCTCTTATTTGGACCCGTGGGCCGTCCTCGTGTCGCATTTTAAACGCATCATTATGAGAAGAGCTTGAGCACTTTGGCTCCTGGCTGGTCATTGCCACGCCCTGGTGGGCTTGGCTGATGATTTTCAGTCTGCTGAGCATGTCAAGGTAAGGCTGTTGGTTCTGGGAAGGCTCAGTGGCAGAAGCGTCACTTGACCTGGAGCGCTCCTCTCCCCCTTGGCTCACATCCACGCTGACTCTTCGGGAGGTGTCTTCCTCTTGACACCTCACTTGCAGTGTCAGATACCTGCTTTGCTTTGCTGTTGAGGGAATTTTTTGGCAAAATATTATTTTACCATTGGGCCCCTGAGTGCCCAAAACCTCCCACACACACACATGCATGCATGTATGTATGTAAGTATCTAGGCCTTCATAACTCAGTGTACTGCTTGGTCATGAGGGTCATTAAAAAGTTTGTTTTTCTTCTTTGTCTTGTAAAATACTGGGCCTTGGGGCCAACTAGTTCTCTAACTGTGTGCTAACTGCTTCACATTGGTTCAAAACCACTTAGCGCTAGACACCATGATTTTGAGAAAATAATGGTGAGTCTTTGTCACAGGGGGCCTAAACATTTGGTATTTTCAGATATGTCCATCATACTTTCAAGATTTTTGTTTTTATTAGTCCTTACATAGAAACCAAGTGGAGACTTCTGTATGTGTATTTGGTTTCACACACTATTCCATTCCCTTCACATCTGGCTTGCATTCAGTTTCTCTGCCCATGGTCTAGGATAGGAGAGGTTTAGTCAGTAGAGGCATAAAGACCGTCCTTCATTTTCATGTACACAATTTGTACTGGAGCATGTGACATTCCCCCATGGAATGCTACGAGTAGACATCTGACAGGCTGTAGGACTTTTATTCCCAGGACTTCAGTCCCGGACTACACTGTAAAACATCCAAAGAAGTGTGCAAAAAGCGCAGAGGCTCTCTAGTGATTAGTGCGGCACTGCTAATCTGTTTATTCAAACGCGGAAATGGCTTCTTAGAAGATACAGCACAAACTGCCTCAAACAACTGAGACTCATCATGAAACGCTCTGACGCTGGTCATCAATTCAGCCAGACTGCTCAAGATGGTTCTGCGGTATGCGAGTTTGGTATCTGTATCCATCCAGTCAGTTTACCCTTGAGGAAAGGGAGGAAGGGAGGACATTTTACACCCAATTTAATTCTCCTTTCTTATGGGCACTCAAGCCAAGTGTTTTTTTTTTTATTTCAAATTTAGGATTTTTTTGTCTTTTTAAGATTTCTGTGAGTGATTGCTTTGTCCCCAGCCGTTTGCCATTCTCTGAGATTCATCATGGTGGGCGCACCAGATGAGCAAAGTGAAAGGGTTCTGTCACTTTTATTTCCACTTCCTGATCAACACCTCCCAGTCAATGAAGCGTGACAGTGGCACGTTGCTTAGGAAGGAACATCCCTGTTTGATAAACAAATCACCTGCAACCTTCAGGCCACAACATGAAGCCGTAATGGTGTAGTACCTTCAGGTATGGTGGGGGGCGGTGGTTTCTTGGGTAACGGGTATATGAGCAGATGGGGCAGCTGGGACACAGACTTTTAGCTCTGAACCCCGCAGAATAACAATGTATTACTTTGCTGTTTCTGCAAATAGTGGTTGCTGGCTTCTAACGAAGTGCTTCAGAGTTGACTGGAGGGTGCTGGGTGATCCACAGGGACTGCCACAGTTACCCGCGCAGAATAACTCTGCCCCGTCCACTGCCCTGCACGTTCACATTAAAGCGGCGTATCACTGCATGACGCAGGCTATTCTCCACATAAAGGAGGAGAAAAGAGGTCTGCTTGACAGAGAGAAACACTGTAATGGTCTGTGTAATTTAAGCACTTCTGTAATTAAATGGCATCTTGACGCTAATTAGTCCTAGCTGTTGATAACGTGGATGCCCTAAATCCCACTAAATGGCTGCTGTTTAATTGGCAAAATGGATTAATAAATAACAAGTGCTTTGACGTGCTCTCTCCGCCTGTAACATGCTGGTTGCCTAGTTGGCTTAAATTCAGAGTTGGCCCAAAGTGGTCCAGTTCACTGCTGATTCAACTTTTGCTTATGGTACCTTTTTCAGTCAACGAGTTTGGTGGCTCCAGGGCCAGGTGAACTTGGGTTATATTTAAATCAGTAACAGCCCAGGGATGGGCTAAAAAAATGTAGGTCAGAGCTTTATGCCAGGTCCCCGTTCTGCAGACACGCTTATTCAGGGCGATTTCCAGCACGGGCAGTTCTTAACACTTTGTCTCACCCACCCTGTGAACTCTGCTTCCGGAGTAGGGGATGTTTCAGTTATGGTGCAGCAAATCTCTACGCTGAAGCTCACATCCCCAGTGTCACACTGAGAATGGAAGTAACAGCATTCCAGTACGCCGCTCACACTACTGGGCCACATGTCTGACTTGGCACATAGCACTACTGATACATCCCTACTGTAGAAACAATCAACAGTCATCTGTCTTGGAAGAGGACCATTGGGCTGGACATGGTGCGGGGGGGGGGGGGGGGGCGGGGCGGGCCCCCCCCCCCAGATTGTAAACAGAACGAAGGAAAGATTAAAAAAAAAAAGGAAGCAGACAGGGACAGAGGTCATCCAAGAGTAAACCAAGACAGAGTCACTTGCTGCAAGAAATGTGCAAAAGAGAAATTGGCATCAGAAAAAAAAGTGCATTAGTTATCAAGTGGATGACACAGTGATAGCATTAGCCTCATTTCCCATCATTTATTCCCATAGGATTACTGAGTCGGTCTTGGCAAATATGCACTTGGATCACACATTCAAAATGCACTGTGCCGTAGCTCTGGGACTTTCACGTCCTCATCATTCCAAGCTCTAAAAATACCCATGTGTGATTCGCTGTTCGATTTCAGAAATCTAGTGTAGAAGCTGGTGTAAGTAGAGTCTGTTCTACAACACATTCATTAACATTTGTTAACAAACAGTAATCTAAGTATCCCGGATTACCATTTTACAATGGTTTTAGTTTGGTAGGAATTTACGGACTTTGATGTACGTACTTATAGTTAAAGCAAAGAACTCTTGAATTCTTGCCACCTCACCTCAGTTCACCTCAGTATCCAAATGTATGAACTGTCAAGGGGTATAATTCTAAGCTAATTAAGTTGCTTTGAATAAAAAATGTCTACTAAGCAAATAAATAATAATGATTTCCACTAATGTGATTAAATTAGATTTGACTCTGTTTCTAATCCATTGAGAAAACCATGTTGCTCCCTGCTTTCTGAAAGGAACTTTCCAGCATGTTTGAATACTCAGTATGACATGTGCCACATGCATTGGGGCTTATGTTATTTTTACAGTCACCGGTTGGTTCTGTGGTAAATGGGATAAAGGCCTTGACTAAATTTAGAAAATAGGCCTCCCAGTCCCACCCACATCCTGTCTCTCCAGAACAAGCAATTAAAAAGAATCAAATTTGGTGCCGTCGACAAACTCTGACAGAGTGTTAACTTGGGCAGCGAGGGAAATCGCGGCGTCTCAGAGAACACACTCTCCGATTCCGGCTCATTGCCAGCATGCGCCATGTCATCTGACACAGCGTGATGAGTCATGGCAAGTGACTCACCGCCGCCTTGGTTCTCTACCTAAGGCTCCGATTTAATCTTCTTTTTCATTAAGCGTGCTTTCCTTCCCTTGGTAAATCACCGGCTCAGTAGGTGGCGCTGTTGCCTAAAACCTCTGGGGTCACAGTATAAAAGCGAACACGGGCTCGGTTGTTTTCAAGTTTACACATTCTCAACATGTTCACGTGGAATTACTAGACTCCACTTCATGCTGCAATCTAAAAAAATAAAACACTGTTCAAGTGAATTCCGCTAACTGTGCCAACCCTTCTGCCCTATGCCTGCAGGCACATGCTCTCACTGTGTCTCCACTTAAAAGGGGATGGATGTGTCTGTGTTAGTTTACATTTTCATCACTGCAGAGGTAACCCAGGGCACGAGCTAAGGAACTACATGGAGCATAAGTACAGAACCCCAAAGCTGCAGAAGTGAGCGAGAAGTTCTATTGCTATGTATTTCCGCTAGCAAACATAATATTGAGATTGTGTCTGCTCTCTACAATGGTTCCTTCCATTGAATCTCTGCTTTGATAAAGTAGATAAGGCTGTGGTGGTTGGCACTGTCGCCGCACACCTCCAGGCCTGGGGTTCAATTCCCACCTTGGGTCTGTGTGTGTGGAGTTTGCATGTTCTCCCTGTGCTTGGTGGGTTTTCTCCGGGAGCTCCAGTTTCCTCCCACAGTCCAAAGACATGCAGGTTAGGTTGATTGGTGTGTCCAAATTGGAATAAGCGGTTACAATAATGGATGGATGGATGGATAAGGCTGTGTAAGGCACTGGAGGACTAAGTCTGTTCTGCGCAGATCTCTAAATAAGTCCACTGTCCATTGTTATTGTCCCTTTTCCATCGATCGCCAATGCACATATTAGACAAACGCTGAGCAGCAGCTGAAAGTCCTTTCATACAGATTATACATATAATCGTCTGGCTTCTGGGCAGATAAGCAACACCGGGGATGATATTAAATTCTGAACGTGTAAGCCTGTGTCAAAAAACTCCAGCACCGAGACGCTCGGTTCTTGACGGAAGCTACGTCCAAGCCTGGGCGAATCCCGAGCTCCCAGTCAATCCTCTCCGGTGGGGTGTGAAGCAGAGTACAAGACAAATTACCAGCTGTAGCGGTGCCATTAATCAAATCCATCTCCTGTAGCACAGCTTGTCAAACAAAGAGATAGCGGGAACCGCCAAGGCTCCGCCCACATCTGCCGAAAGGCCGGACGCATTGGGGCCGAGCCACGGCATTGAAATTCTGAATAAATAAGAGGCGTATTGCAGTGCAGCTGTGCAACATCTCCTCTTGTCTCAGTAAGGTCGGAGAAACAAAATGCAAACACTGAAAAACCAGTACTGTGTAAGAAATCTCACTGCAGGATTGCTCAGAAAAACTCCACTAGTGACCCTGGGTTTATGTCTGAACCAGACAGTGAACAGTACTAATGCACTAAATGACTGTGACAGTGCTGCTTCCAATTTAATGGTTGCTCTGGCATTAACAGGTCTTGGCTATGATTTACAAGACAGGCACAGCAACCAGACTCATGCAAACTGCTCTGAGGGCTTCAATAAGCTCTCTTGACCTCTTTAATAAATTGGTTAAAGAGTAATCTATGAAATACCCATTTGTTTTACAAGGTGGCCTTACACTCCAAAGACAGTCAGTGTTTTATTTAATTTGAGGACATTTGCATCAGCTAAGGCATTTAACATGCATGCAGGTCCTCTGCGTGCTCTGAGGACAAATTCGCAGACGAGCGTCTTCATTACTGTGACTAGCACAGAGCCCCCGGCGGTCCCCCGGATCTGTCGGCTATGGGAAACAAATGACAGGGAAGCAACGCGACGAGACGGGCCGGCTTCATTTGGCCTGCTTTCTGTCTGTTTCAAGGCCAATCTGTACTTCTCGCACAGCCCCTGTCCAAACAAGCACCTGGGTCGGTTCAGGCGGGGCATTTTTCATCCCCCAAGCGCCTCGAAATATTCCTAGAAGACGGGATTAATGGAGCGGCTTAAGAGCCATGTTTCAATGCCACATGGACACCAAGGGTCAGAAGATCTTTAACCATTCACAACCATGTGCTGCCATTTCTCCTCGCAAAGAGAAAAATAGAAGATGAGGCATGACAAAGTTCATCTTGCAGGAAGAAACTTCGCTGAGGTCATTGGGTTTTTGTGGAAGCCTGTGAGGCTTCTGGTCTAGTGGTCTTACACAGTCTTTCTGACAGCATTTGTGGGACAGATGGTGGGGTAATTTTATTGACACAAGCAGAAGTGTATGGAGATAATTAGACAGTGTTGTTATTCCAGACCCCCTTTAGCCTCCTGACATATTCTAAGCTGCCATTGTTCCTTCCTTGTCTCATAAAACACTACAAAGGCTAAGCCCTTAACCGCTCAAGCCATCGTTGTTACGTCCCTGTTTGCAAACGTGCTCAACCTTAATAGCTCCAAATTACTGCTCAGCTACTGCCACTGGATAGATTTCCTGTGAGCTGGTCCGAGGCACAGATTGATTGCTTCTCTTTAATTACTGGCCAGCTAAGCAGGAATTTCGTCTTGAAGCGGAGCTGCCGGCTGCAGCCGGGTTGTTTCGTTATGGTGCTCCCCAGCATACACAAACGGGCTCATAACAACCTTCCATTGTTTAAAAGCCTTTTTCTCAGCCATACGTTGGAAGGCCTGACCTCATTTTGGTCCGGTGAAATGAGGAAGAAGAGGAAGGGATGTATTGTGCAGAAAAATTGAAGGTGACATGCAAACTTTGAATCTGCCAATGGAATGAATTATCAGCCTGAAATATGTTCTGAAAGAAAATCAAACAAACATTTAGGTAGTGTTCTCCTCTGATTAACATTTTTGGAGTCATTATACCAGCCCAGCCCACCTTTTTGATGATATCGATATAGCGGCCTAGTTCATCATTGGGGCCATATTGGACATAGCATCTAATCTCTATCGATACCCATGCTACCTTTAACATACAGCGAAAACTGGGGGAGGGGCTATTTCCCACAAAAATGACATTAGCTCATCTTCTCCATTTGGATAAGAGATGGCACCCGAGTTAATTAAAGCAGGCTCAAATTTAATGGAGAGGCAATAGTCATCAGGGCGTGAGATAAGCACTGTATTGTTTCACATATCGACTTGATAAAGCTAGCTTTATTTTTTTTACCGAGTGAATCCATGGTAGGAAAAAAAAACCAAGGTGAAGAGATTAAATTGATTATGAAAAAGTAAGTATATTTTGAAAGGAATGGGTTTTTTTTTTATCTTATTGTAGAGCGTTGACGTGGAATTGACAAGTCATTTTGGAGTCAAAAGAATTTCAGAGCTTATTTTGGTGAACAAAGAAAAAAAATGATGGTGCAATAAAGAATTACTGAAAACCCATGGTGGGAGGACTACCATGTGTTGGTTACCTGTGCCTGGTTTAACCTACTGATAACTACAGAAAGAGACCAACTGGAAATGGGTAACAACAGGTGGACGTCAACTCTAATCATCTCTGCTGATCTTGAAGCCTAATTCTTCTTGTATAGCTAATTTAAACTGCTCTACTTCCTGTGTAGAAAGGACCCGCCCCTTCTGTGAAGTATGAAATAAACACAAGCGCTAAACTCATGATGCTATTAGTGGGCCAGCTGAAAGGGAGCAGTTCTCTGAAAGAGGTTGGTAAGCATCGACACAGCTGCTCATGGGGAAGGCACGGCAATTTAGCAGGGAGTAAATGAGCAGGCCCTTCAAACGAGGCACAGAGGCAGAGGGAGGGGGTGGAGTGGGCACACGGCTTCGCCCTGCTGACGTGTCTGGAACGACAATGTGCCTCGAGCCTCCCTTACCACGAGGCTCGTGCAACGCTTCGAGGAGCCAACAGCCTTGATGGACAGCGTGCCCGCCACCCCCCCCACACACACACACACAAGAGCCGTTCCAAAAAACATGCGGCACGAGACATATGTGGCTCAGCAGCCCCCCTGCCACAGAGCCTTTCGGTGCCGTCAAGCTATGACCATTTGGATCTGATATGACACTGTGGCAGGCGTCCCCCAGCCAGCTTTGACTGAAAAGAGAAAGGCTTTTTTTCACCCTCCCACATTACAGCAGTCTGCATGAGCTCTGGCCCCAGTTACCACCTCTCGAGCACTGCCATTAATCCCTTCCGTCAGGACGTCAGTGATGACTAGGAAAGGGAATGAGAGAGAAGGGAAAAAAAAACATAACAAAACACACACTGGACAGGAAGTGACACCAAGGACAACGGGTGGCAGCAAACCAGCACATGAGGCACAAAGCTGGACCAAACAGCTGGGGGCGCGGTGTGCCGGCCCACAGGACCTGCTTGACATGGCATACGAACAATGACTGGGGCCAACTTCGTCACTGGGCGTGAAGGCGCCCAGAAAAAAGCCAGGCCCCCGTGGACTGAGAAGACATGTGATGTCTGCCGGCTCTTTGACCGCTCAGACTCTGCGTTTCAGCTGTTTTTTCAAAAGTGGGGAGAAAAATCCAAGCTCGGTGCATATCTTCTTATCTCCGTGGCCCTGTTTCTCACAAACGTGCCCCTCCTTCACCTCCCAGACTTCACACCTCCCCTGCCTCCTCTCTCTCCCATTTCTCATGCATTTTCATTTTCTCTTCTCTACACACTCATTTATGCATAGGACTTGTGATATGTTTTTCACTACTTAAAAGGAAAATGAAGTGTTTTAACACTCATCTATAATCTAGCAGCTCTGATCTGTTAACAGGTCTGGACAAGGAATAATCATACAAAGGCATGCCGTGGCATTGTTATATTACATCATGCAACATCAGTCAAAACAGTACACATCAATCACCAGGACTGACATCCAGCAAAACAACTTTGTCCAACCCACGTCAATGTACCTGCTGTTGGTGGTACTGAACTTCTTAAATGATTAAGAGAACTCTGAGCTGTTTTTTTTTTTATATATTTTTTGTATTTTTTAATTTTCTACAGTGTGTAGGTATGTTTGGACTGCAACGGTTGCACAACTGTCAAGCACAAAAGAGAAGTGCGCAATTTTGAGAGTGTAATGAAACAATGAAAGGGGTGAAAAGGTTCTGGCAGTGAGACAATGTTAGAATATTGTGCCTGTGCAATTCAACATTTACGCTATCAGCTTGTCTTTTTTCTGTCAGGCAACATTTGAAGTTTTACTTTTCCCACCTTTAGACCCTGTAAAAGTTAACCCAAAAGAAACGTCGCCTCTTCGCTTTGTTTCGAACGTCTGCATTTGTTTGCTGTTTATTTGTATGAAAATAACTGTTCTATTATGCCACTTCATTAGGAAACTGAATAACCAGGGTCAAATCAAGCTTCATTATGCTTTGTTCCTTATTGACCTTGATACGTAGCAATTACCTGTGATTGCTTGTTCCTATATGAGCCTTGGAAACAACAAACAGACTCAACTCAAACAGCTCAAAGATGTCCTTCAGTTCTTGTGTTTGGTCCTTCAGAGGAGCAGAAGGGTTTATTTTCAGCACTGATGAAATTCAGTCCTCTTTGTGGTTTAGCTTCTACTTTGTAAAGTGTAACAAAGGCCAAAGAACTGAATAACACGTTACTTTTTTTTTTTACACGCACGCACGCACGTACACACACACACACACACACACACACATACACACAAAGCAGCTGAGAGTCCAGATTTAATTCCACCAGAGGTTTCGCTTTGAATTTGGCACAAAGCGTGCCTTTAAACTGAAAGGAAAACGTGTTTGTTTTTTTTTTAGTCACAGCAATTATTTAAGGTGCAAACAAAACAAAGTTGCAAGTTATCTCAGTCATGACGATTTAAGTCTCTGCCTCTTTTCGCGATGTTTGAAGGGAAGCAATGCGGAGAGGTATGTGGAGAGCCGTTTAGGTCGAGCGATAAAAATAACGACTCGTACTGTATGGACCGTCAATCATCTCAACGCGGACAGAGACACGACAGTAATAATAATACTAACAGGGATGAGCTTGATTCAGAAAAAAGAGAGGCTCCCTAGTTACGATGGCGGAGCTTGACTCGAGAGACCCAAAGGCTTGCCTTGCCTTTTTCTTTAATACACAGGGCTGCCTCTGAGTGTCAAACCTGTCAACGGTCTCCTGAGATGGAAGAGGCTTAGCTATTAAGAAAATAATAACCAGGCAGATTCCTGGGAAAATTCAATTTTGATGCTAAAAAGATTGCCGAAGGTGCGCGTGGACTTAACGTGCGGTCGATTGCCCTTTGCTGTCTTTGTTCCCTTAAATGGGAGATATTTTAAATCTGGCTTCAGGGTGCGTGTTACACTGAATTAAGCATTTCCTTCCACACAACGGAGAAATAACGTAAACAACAGAGGGCTCTTCTGTAAGTGACAAAAGTGTGTGCCAGCCTGTCAAGCTCTCTAAAAAAGAGGAACACCCAGAGTTTTGAGCCATTAAATTCGCTGAAGGGAGCAGCGTCTTCCCGTTTCACTGTAATTAGTATTATGCTTGACAGTGAATGAAAAAGGAGAAAGATCTGACCAATCAGTTTTCTTTATAGTTAATCTGTCACAAAGTAAATATTTCCTAATGAGCCATTTTGAAACTTCAATTATGAGGGAATGCTTATGAATGTATTACAACGCGTTGCATTACTTAGCATCTCTTTAATGTTGTCTTTCATGTCAGGGATTCTGTACCAGTAAAGGCTACGAAACCAGAGGGAATTAGTTAAAAAGCTGAAGACGAAAAACCGAAACCTTCCAAAGCACAGGTGAATTATGGAAGTGGTGCAGTTAATTTTAAGAGACATCAGGGTCTGTGTGCTTAAGGGCTCCACAAACGTTGGGCAGAATCAATAAAGGCGATGGAAGCTGGGGGCCATGGGAGCTGTCTGTGCCCCTCTTCAAAGTAAATGTTAAGACCACCGGACACTAAAGAAAAAGAACTCTTGCCACACAAGTCCACTTAAAGGTGCAGGCGACATTTGCAGATGTCTGCTTCTCTCATCACCTTTGGCGCTGCCGTGCTGGATGCTAATTAATTAGCCTCCAGGGCCACCCGTTCTGTTCCCCGCTCTCTAGTGGGGACTGTGCTGCAATCTCGCCACCAGGGGGCGACTAAATTAGTACTGCCCTCAATGTAGTTCAAGGTTCAGAGGTAATTTTAAAGTTTTTTTTTTTTGAGGTTACTTTAATATTGAGCACTTTATTATTTAAACAGTGATACCTCCTAAACTGCATTTTACCTTATAAATGACTGCATATAGTGTTACAACCTTTAAATAGCAAAATATGCATATTTAATGACATAGACATAACTAGTTACCTTGATACTGTGTATTAATGTTCAAGCAGAAAGCAACCGTGTTTAGCCTGTAGAAGACATCTATGCCTAAGACACTAGTAAGAGATAATCTAAAATCATCTTCAAAAAACAAAGACCCAAAATTCTTTTGTTAGCAAACAATCTTCGTTTTGGTAGCAAACATCTGATTACAGTACAGTAAGGACAATGGCTGGCAGATTGCCAAGCCCAGGAAAGTTACCTGGACGTTGTTACGAAGACAGCATGAAAAAACTCGCATTCTACCTCAAACAGCGGTTAATCAGAGCTCAGCTCTCAGTGTTGATGGCAGGGCGGTTCTGATTACACAAGACTGGCATATTAATTTCATTACCGCCCAAGTACTAGATACATTTTTCTCATCATGTCTGGAAGCAGTCCCACCAATATGGGGTGATAAGAAAGGGAGGGGGAGAGTAACCTACAGAGAAAGGGCGGAGCTTTGTTAGGAAGACAATTTGTCTTCCTTTTCCAGTTGAAGCAACACAAACACAAATAGCTCCCTGCTTTTGCTAATTAGCCATTTTAATGAACCTTAAATCACTGACCTTTTCCTTTCCCTCTGTCTTGCAGCTTAAGTCACTGTTTTGCTAATGTCACATAAGATCAACAAGACTACGAAAGAATTGGCGCATTACTGAAAATAACCAGAAATCTTACAGAGGATCCCAAACCAAGCTTATGTTAGGGTTCAGTCAATCAGGCCAATGTGTGAAAGGGACCTTCACAAGTGCTTTATAAACCAAACTAGTTCTGACAGAGTTTAGCGTTTCTGAACACAAGAGAAGCAAGAGCGCAGGGAAGATCTATAGGACTGAGCAAGCCAGAGATTTAATCATTAATCAAGTCCTTAAATCTTGGAGGGGTCATTGATAGCAAGACTTTCAAATCATCGTTTGGGTTGTTTTTTCCCTCCCAGACTGGCATCTAATGATCATTAATTTAGCTTTTCATTAGAGGGAATCAATAAAGCATCCCAGCAATGAATCCTAGCCTGGAGAATCCTCTACACATCTGCTAAACTTTCACCTTTGCTTTTCAAAACAAAATCAAACCAATGACCCGTATGCAGAGAACCATGAGAACGGGTGAGAAAGGGAAAGATGCAATGGGACGGAATTACACTGAGAAAAAAATGACTTGATACCCAAAGCAGCAACAGACTGGTCAGCATCTGTTACATTGTGCAGATGAGGAAACGCAGAAAGCTAATGGAGTTTATGAAAGATGAGAAAATAAATTGTGAATTAATAAGGAGACAACATGTTCATAATGTTGGTGATGTTTCTGCTGCAGCTGGCTTCCATAATTTCATTAATTTTTTAATTTCAGTTTCTCCACTTGATTATTGTTGTTTCTTACCTACCATGATATTAAGATTATAGAGAACTTTGCCTGAAATCACGAGTGGAAGTCCTTATGCTTTCGGTACTTGGCGTGCCTTCTTATTCTGCACTGAAGATGACTGAATCCTCTGAAACACCTGTTCAATGGTTGATGATGACCGCCACTACTTACCCAATACGGTGAGCCGAGCTGGTCTAGACCTCATGGCGGCCTGTATGGCCTGACACTCGAAGACTGCATCGTCCATCAGCTCCACTCTCTGGATGCGTAAGTGGTGTTCTCCGGAGCTGTGGTCTCCCACCACTGTGTATCGAGGATAGCCTGTAACCACAAAACCAGACACGCCTGCTCACTCTCATGTTCTGTGTGCAGCATCTCCATCACTTCATGACTACCTTTTAACGTAAGTAAGACCTGTCAGGAGTGACCACTCTAGCATTTGTGCCACTTTCTTGGTATGTCTAAGTATTTGGTTCTATTGATACTCAGAAATAAGACACATTAAATATTTTATCATAACTCCATAAAATCAACCAGCCACCAATGACAATTAACTGTTGTGGTGTTTCTTGAACCTTCTCCTAGTTTTGGATGGACAGGTTACTTCTGCATCAAGATACCAAATGCCACAGACTGATCTAGGTGAGGTCTTGGGGGGAGACTCGAAGAAAATCTGTTTGAAAAGCAACTTAAAGAAACTTGCATGCATTCATTTAAACATCTGAAAAATGTCTAGACAGAAAACGACATGCTCTTTCTTAGTGTTATAATAATATACCTCATTTCAGCGCTTGTGGACATGTGACACTTTCGTGACTTTGTTAATCAATGCACTTTGTATTCCTTTCAATGCCCAAGTCCTTCATAAAAAAATTAAAAAAAAATCTCCTGGTAAGTCAGAAATCCCAGATCCCTTAATAAATGGCTACACCAGATCATACATCAGCCAGTTCACTCCCTGCAAGCAAAAAAAAAAAAAAAAACCCACTCTAATCCAGATCGGTAGCACTTTAAATAAATCCTTTTCTGAAGACAATAGGTTTGACTGCTGCATGAGGAGGACGTGAGGTTCTTCTATGAAATTTAATGACTCAACCTAAATACCTCCCACTTCAGCATGGTAGATTACTAAAAACCCTATTACTTGGCTGCATAATGGCATTCTCATCAGGAAAATAGAGTTAAGATAAAATACAAGTACGAACAGAGAGAAAGTGAGAGCGAGAGAGAGAGAGGTTCAGGTGGTTTGAACTTTCTGTTTTTTTAATCCTGTACTAATTAAAAACATTCAAAACGACTCTAAGATATATATATATATATATATATATATATATATCACTCCAATACCGTCATTTTATAGGGGAAAAATCACCAATGTGACACCAAGGCAAATATACTTGTCTGAAATTTAATTAAAAGACAATAAAAATCAATAACACAATAACATAATACGTTTTAATAATATCTTTTTATTTCTAGAGTGATACTCTCACTCAGTTGTTTTATCGCCAGCACCCTCGCCTATTGGAAACAATTTTAGTAGGACCGCAACTTCTCAACAATATGTTCACCTGCGACGTCATTTGAATTGAGAAAAATGAAGCCCTCCGTGAAATAACTGAGATAGAAAAATAAATGCCACAGACCCATCATTCTCATTAGGTACTCTCAGTTTAAAAGGGCACACGAATCTGGTGAACAAAGGCACCGTTGATCCACTGAACACTGTTTGAATCTATAAAGTACCGTCAGTTGTACCCTAGCATACATGAATATGGTAATAAAAATAATAAAGATTATGGATGGAAATCTCTATATTGAGGCTACAAATAAAGTTTACCGGTATGATTCACACACAAGTAATACTGAAATATGCTTTGGTGACAAACGGTCTGCATTTTATAGTTTAATAAGCTGGAGAGTGGGGTATTTTACAGCACTTTACAGCAGAAATAAAATGCGGCCGTTGTAAAACACTTTAAATATCTATTAGGGGAATTTACATTGTAGGCTTTAGTATGGAGGATTTCTATGTGTGAATGTGAGGAAGACGTGTGAGTGTTATAACCTATAACTTTTTTTCCCACAGCATTTACACTTGAGAATTAAAAACGCATAAAGCGTGAAGAACGCTTGTTGTTCGAAATCAGTTGTGGTTTGCGAAAGTTGTGAGAAACTTTCATGCCATTTTGGCTTTTGGGGGTTTGAATGTGGTTGAAGAAGTGTTTTCTTCACAATCAGTAGAGATTTCACAACTAGTGCGTGGTATATACACTGTATACTGGCAGGCTCTTACAGCAAATGTAATGATATTTTATTCACTGTTAGTGCAATCAATGTATTTTCTCTGATGCTTCTGCCATGTTCAGCGCTCAAGATGAGAACCAGTGTAAACGTATTTTAATTTAACATGGGGATGTCAGGGAATGTAGCTGAAAAAAATGGGGTCCCTCAAGACAAGTACTTCAATAAGCATGAGTGAAGCCTGTATAAATGTATTAAAAATTAAACAAAGCCAAGATAAGACCATCGATACAGAACAAGTGCAGCTCAATGCAGAGCAAACACCAAATAAAGTAACCAAAGACACAACCTTGTAGATAGATTTTACTTCATGGTTTTGCTATAACTTTGGTTTTGTACATTTTTAATTTTCCCAAATGCAGAGATCCTTCTGGAAGGATCCAAGATTGTATCAGTGGAGAGGGTGATATTACGTGGCAAGAAGGGCATATATTTGAGCATGGATGGCAGGGTCGTGTCCCTGTTGATATTGTACGTGTACCAAGTTGTCCCCACCAATATTTTTAGAAATCTCCACGCTTTTTTGTTTTAGGAGGTTTGGAAGCTAATTTGGTCCCTTCCAATGTTGAAACCAAACCTACGCCCTTGATGTGACGAGCGGAGTGGCACAGTAAAAACTCCATGAGCACCGATGTGGGAGTTGTGTGGGATGTTACAGTGAGCACATGAATTGCGCCTGTCTCCATCTTTGCGCTAAACGCTCACCAGTTTTTGAGCAAAGTCATTTATTCTGCATCAGCAAAATCAACAGCAGCATTTTGAATGCAATCAATGGCCGTTATCGTTATTTACGCGTAGCGGTTAAGCTTGGTCTCGCCTCTGTTAAACAAAAGACTGACCTTTTGTGACATCTCTGCAGCGTTTTTTTTCTTTCCCCCAAGTTTATTTTCTGCATCTCATTTGCTGCTGAAAAGCAAGTAAAAAATGCTAAAAGGGTACTGATCAAAGCAGAGTTTCTTTCAATCCGCCCTGCTCCTCAGAAGCCGACTGACCCTACATTACACCAGCAACTAAACACAAATACCAGCTACTCTACTCGCCTTCTTCATCTGATGTTTTTAAATGTTGCTTTCCTCCATTTGCCCAGGAAGAGAGATTAAGAGTGATACGTGGGAAGATAAAATGCAGCGCGTTTGCACTAATAGACAGTAACTCTTCCCCTCAATAGAAAAATGAGGGGTACTTCATGGTCTATTAAAGTGAGTAGGATCCAATGAAGCAATGAACTGTAATTGGAGTTTTGTAGTGCTGCAGCCCCAGTAGTTAGACTCAAGGACTACTGTGCTTGCGTTTATTCTGCTGTGCCACTTTAGTAGATGCTCTGTAAAATCATATTTGGCTTTACTCTTATTGTAAAACGTTATTTCATAGCGTCCCATGACCACAAAGGGGAGATGAGTCATACACGTTATTTTAGACCATCTTCGCTGTAAACAGCCTGGGAAACGCCGTTCTGGGAAATATAAGCAGGTAGTAAGTAGATGGAAGTAGGAAATGCAAGCTATGCGACAGTATTTTGTAATTATATGAATTTGTCCTCTTTTCAGAGTCTGCCTCCCTCATGCTTAAAAGCATTCATTAATGTAATGTCATTTGATTCAGCCCACTTTCAAAAAGCGCTAATGTCCGTCTGTGCCAGAGATGAAAAAATTACTGTGTCGAGAAAAATACTGTTACATCTTCTTGCAAAACTTTTGCTTTGAGTTCCTCATGTTGGGGAAGTAGCCATTGAGTTTCTTAACTCAAATGTATCCTTTTTTGCTGTCTCATTAGACAGCGAGTATGCGATATTATATTGGTGACGCAATTCGCTAATGAAATAGTGTTTGATTTGTTTTGACGTCGCCTTGTAACTGCACATTTGTATCATTGTTCTGACAACTTAACTAGCATGGTGGAGCATCCTGATTTTGACACTTAAAATGACTTTCCTTTGAGTGTCTACCACATCGTTCAGTGCGGCAGCCTGGAAAATGGAGGAGTGAGACCGCTGGCTTGATGAGGATCTATGACTTTCAGAAAGAGAGTTATTCACCCCTAGAGGGCCTGATTCTAACCAAACTCTGACTGCATTCACTGACCATAATAGGAAGCCCCCACTCCCCGCTGTGGTCTTCCAAAGGAAATGGCAGGCAGCGCAAAGTGGTATTAAATAATACTTCCATGGATCTTAATGAATTCCTAAAGACAACGCGTGTCACTGACAGCAAATGATGTAAAATAGCCCCATTAAAGGTAATGAATCCATCAGAGCAGGAATGGATTAGCCTTTATGGTGGATCAATATGGGGGAAATTGCTGTGAAAGGGAGGAGGCGATGGTGATTTATGTGGGCATAAAGGTGTATTGACACACCACCTACATGTCAACAGGACCGCATGGTGCAGTTGTGCGGGTTGTTTGCCAGAGCATAGTTAATTTTGGGGTCTGGCGGTGAGCGGTGAGAGGAGGGCGACGTGCTGGCTGGCGAGGGGAAGGGGACCAGGTGCGATGTTTCTGTGCACAGCGGGCAGCTCCGTGTTACGCGCATGTTAGTGATGTCGCCGCCGCCTCCCCGCGCTCTCGCCGCTGGCCGCGTTTTCACCGGCGCCCTTTGATATGCAGACTGTTAACACGGACGCTCCGGTCGATACATATTCATGAGCGTGATCTGCGTGTCGGTGCAACGTTGAGCTCCCTACCTCGATTTTTAATTAAAATAAAAACGTGTGAAATAGAGAAGGGGTCTTAAGAGAACGAGAGACTGAGAAGAATCAATCTCCTTTGTCTTCTGATTTAATAGACTATACAGTGATGAATTTATTTAATTTTAATCACCGTGCTCCTGAACTAATCAGCAGCATGCTCTACCACGCTATACCATTAGCACAGCGGTTTAATTCTGTGCAACGTAAACTATTTGCGTAACTTATCTTTAGTTTGTCTTACGATCCATCCAGGATAAGACATCTGGAAAATGAGTACTTCTCCATGCAGGTAAAATCCATTTTTGTTTGTATGGATGGTTGTTTATTAAACAAGGTGTCCACTTTACAGCGCAGCAGTTTGTCCAGTCAAGACTTCCCAGTTTATGAGATTCCACCCTGAAGCCTGTCCTACCACAGCTCTGCTGAGCCGCCTGTTCATGTAACTTCCGATTCTGTACTTGCTTTTGTAACCTGCATCACTTATTTTATATAATTTGAAGCTGGTCAACACAGGCGTCTTTGTGAAAAGTACAAATATGAGCAGAGAAAACCTAATGTGCACGTTTTTGTTTTAATGTGAAGTGTGATTCATCGTTACACAGTTTACTATGTTCTAAACCTGTGGCTTGCTGAAATATCCCTCTTCTGTCTAATTCGCCTGCCATCTATAACGGAGAAACCCCGTGCTGCTTTTCCCGCGGCCTCATTGTAATTCTCCTCAGCCGCTCGGTGCAACCTCAGCCTGCCATTGATTCCGCGGTAAAGTGTGAAGCGTTGCCCGCACTGTGGTGGGAACCGGAGGTCGCCCCGCTGATCCTGTCCTCAGCCTCTTAGCCAGCGGCAGCACGGTGCTTGCTGCGTCTCTCTGCTTTTCCCTCATTCCTAGTGAGCCCCCCCCACTCTGAGCCTTTTCACAGCCCAGCAGACCAGACACCCATGAACTCCCAGTCCTCTCTGCTGGTTTTTCCTCACCTGGGTTTTCCGGGATCCAAGCAGCAGTTGTTCTATTGTATGTGTGGGTATAATTAAGAGTGACTGCCCATGTCTTGTGCCCTGACCTACCTGGGATAGGGTCCAGACCCCCCCCCCTTCTCACTTCCCCTGCGACCCTGTGTAGGATAACCCATATGGAAAACGAATGGTTGAATGTTAGGGGATACAGATCAGCATGCAGTAATGCCTCTGCAACACTAGGGGGCACCGGACTGGAAAAACATTAGATTGCTCATTTATACGCCTGCATTTTGAAGAGCCGCCTGAACAGGATAAGCAATTGGGTAAGGAATGGATGGATTTTAAAGAGCCAAAACATAAAAAAGCAAAAGGGAGGAAGACAAAAAGGGCTACAATTAACCAAAGGAGTAAAAATGAACAAAAAAACCTGGATGCCTATCAACAAACACATAAAACAGTCAACAGATTGTCAACATTCATGCATCCTGCTGTAATCTCCAGTATTCTAAGGGCAGCAGATGTTTCAATAAATCACCCTGTCATTAAAAATCTAGGTGGATGATTACCACACACCTTAAATACACTTCCAGTTTAAAAGGCAGTAAATATTTATGTAGGAAAAGGATTAAAGACAGCAGTATCCTCTATGGATATTCATCAGGCCCTATGAATATGAATAACTTGTCACCATTAGGGGGACTCTGCAGTTTAGCACAATGACGGTACAGCAGTGTTTCTCAAAATTAAACCATTAACATAATTATTTAAGGACACATTAATTAGGAATGAGCTATTCATTAAAACTTGTTTACCAACTAGGGTTATTACAACATGACCAGTCCTTTAAAATTAATTTTTGCCTCTAGCACTTAATTTATGTGCCAAGTGGTATTATACTTATGCATTTTAACAGGCTAGTTCTTTGTGAAGCACTAATTTGTCTTAAAATAATCTTTTGTGTCAGTACTTAGCTAATCCTCAAAGCTAAACACCTTTGAAAGTACTTGTGTTGTTTGAAAAACAGTTATCACAAGAATCGGGAGGACTCTCTTGGGGTTGTGTGGAGTGTTTTAATTTGTGATTAACTTCAAATCAAAACTCCCCTGTAGTCAGGCTTCAGTGCGGTGCATGTGTACCATTTGATGTGTTGATGGCATAAACCCTCATAAGGAAAATTAGGTATTAGAAAGTCCTTTGGAACAGAAAATAAACATGGCATTAGGGAAGGAGAAGTCCTACCTGAGAGGTCTCGACCTACTCCCAGTGCCAACCCATCCTTGATCCACAATACAACTCCATGGTAACCAGGGATGGAGCAGGGAAGGGTTACTGGCTGACCTGCTATTACCACCAGGTCCTGGGGCTGTTGGGAAAACATAGCCTGGACCCCTGGAGAGAAGAGAAAAGGAAAATTAGTCATTCATCAGAGAGGCAAAAAGCAGGTTTCCATGGGCTCTTGTTCTGCCCTAGTTCACCAACTGCTCTCGTGTTACTGCAGACAACAGATGAACTGCAGACCTCAGTAACACCTTGTTAGATGTCAACCACCATGCATCTTCTCCACCCCGCCCTACTCTCACTGAGACACGTAGGGCAGCAATCACCTGTCTCCTGCCCCATGGCAAAATTATAACCCGCTGTTAGGGCAGCATTTCTGTCACACATGGGGGACACATTTACCATTGGCAAGGAAGTTAAGAGAAAACTCATAGGAAAGGGCTTGTTTGGCTGGGGAAAGGGGTTGTGCTCAGTATAGGGACGATGCTAATGAGTCGCGCTGAATCAGACGTTTAGGGCCAAAGTGCTGCTGACACAGAAAGAGCCACGTCTGCACAATCTGTGTGATGATGCCTCCTATCACGGCCTCGAAATTTCCATACCTCATAACAAAGAGAGCAGAAGGTGTGTTTTTTCTGGAACTCTCTCAATGCAAAGGGTGCCTCCTCAGGGGACAAAATCCCTGCTTTTTATGTTCACAGAGGCCCACTTTGCCAAGCTTTCCACGGCCCGTTCCTGCGCGTGAAGAGCGAACACACCTCGAGGTGGCACTAATAAGAATGGTAATTGCAAAGCATTCGGCTTCCCCGGTCTGCGGCTTTGAGACACGTCGCCGAAATCTCATTAGCAATTTTCTACACTTTCATGCTCACTTGTGAGTACACCTAAAATCAATTCACTATTAAATTTTGCTCGGAGGTTTCTCTCAATAGTTAAAGGCCTGTTCCGTTTTTATCATAAGGTGTTACGTGTGTTTTGCCTGAACCTCCTTGCTGAATAATAATTTATTAAATAAGTGCAGTGACATCTATCTCAACCTCCCCTCCCCACAAACAGTGCTCAAATAGTTCCCTCCTTTTCATGTGCTTAGCTGAGTGTGCAGCCTAGCGATGAGAAGTATGAGGAATGTTGTGAAGGAGACAGTCAGCGCTCATAACACAAGACTGTTCACACAACCAACAATAGCTCTGTTGAAAATGAATATCAAAGTGTTTTCGAACCAGTGAAGTCCCAGGAGCCTGCATTGTAAATTATCTCATCCTTTTAATATACTTGTGTCCTCAGAACGATATTGGATTTCTCAGTTTAATGCGTTTCTTTAAATGTTTTGTTTTTTTTTTTTTTCCTCATGTTTTCAAAGGCAATTACTGAACTTTAATTACAAACAAAGAAAAATCTATTGCTGTCATTTTGCTTTGGCACAATCGAGGTGGGGGGGCAGCAGTGGCACTGGATTACAGTGATCTTTTGAATGCATGGCTCTGTCTGTTGAATTATTACATTAGTAAACACATCAGTCTTCACTCCGTCCTGAATCTGGTGGAAATTGACAAATGGCTTGTTAAGAGGTGAGTGCGACGTCTGCTGATTGATTTACGATGATTTCCCTAACAGCGCCGCCCTGCTCTGCACGAGCCTCTTATTAAATCAATGCTTAGAAATGCATATTGTGAATCCATGAACATTTACTGTGGCTGTCATCCAAACAGCCACTGTTTTACCCCACCAGGGGGTCCTTTTTTGGCTAATCTCAAATGGGGCAACTTTTGCTTGACAATTCACAAGTTAGATTTACAGTTGGTTTTTCCACACCGTTTTACATCCGTCTTAATAATAATAGTCTTACTACCAAAAATACGTCACATCTGAACCAGGGTCGCAAGAAAAGATTGCTTCTCTGTGTACTAATTTGTAAATCACTTTATATAACAGCACAAATTTACTGTTTGGCACACATAGACTCAGTGACCTATTAAGGCACACTACTTTTAAAAAACACTCAGCAACCGTTGCTGAAGTGGGATTGCCTAATGCGTCCTTTTCATGTCCAGCTTCTTAATCACTGTGCCACCTACTGACCATAGTACTTAGCACTGATTTTCCCTCAGTGCACACACCCTTTTCGCCCTTTCTCTCAGTCAGGATTGATATTACACAAGAGGCTAATCCAGACTCTGAGTTACTTGCTACTTCATATGTCTCTATGTTGGCATGTTTGCTGTCTGTCCTCCCCCTTTGCATGTTCCTGCACAAATCCCTATTCCCCACCTTGACAGCCCCCCCATAAAACTCCCCCCCATCTTGAGAACAAATTAGACAGATTATGATAATTTCCTAGAAGGTTGCCAGTGCTGTGACTCTCTTGGTGTCAGGTTTCCGGCTGTCCTGTAATTATTAGTACACAGCCTAAGATAATTATTTTGATTATCGCTAACGGCTAATTAGAATAAAAAAAAAAAAGTCAGGGCAGGAAGAATGCCCAGTGGCAGCTTGTGAATACTGATGTCACCCAAATGCTTGCTTGACATAAACATCATATCTTTAGGTTCTTGTTATTCCAACCGTTTCCCACCTGCCTCAATGCCCATGCCAGCAATGTTGTTGTCAGAGAAATTGGGTTCGCCAGCCACACGTGGTGGGATTACCATGGGCTGTCAATCACTGCTTTATTGCACCTAAAAGGCACCTAATGCGAAACCAGTGCTAAGTGGGTCATAGCAGTCAGTGGCTGACAACATGCAAAAATCCAGTTTTTTCATCACGTCACAGTGGGATGGGAGAGCCATCTTAAAGGTAATTTAGGGGAACCTGGTCTGCTACATTGATCAGCCCCACAATTACACCTTCACTGTCCTTCCCAACTGTAGAGCTAGTGAGGAGACACACGTGTGCCTCTCTGGGCAATCAACGTTAATAGCACTGGATCGAAACAGTACGATAAAACATCATTACTAATATTATGTGTACAATGATTTTTTTTTGTAACTTATACACCAAATTTTGTTTATTGCAACTTGACTCAATCACACAAAGGGACTGCTGACGGTATTCATTTTCATTAATGTCTTATTAGCTGTGGGAATCACACAGCGATTGTTCAGGCAGTATTGCGTGTCTAAACGCACCCCCGCTGTGGGGGGTGGGCCTTTTGTAGGAAATGTGTTCCCGGCCTTTCACGCTGAGGCTTAACGCCATGTCTTAACTGCTGATAACCCAACGAGGTCCAGACTGGCTCCCTGAATACACTTGACAGACACCCTGCTTCATGGAGCTAATGCTGGGGGGGGGGGGATCCCACGGCCAGCCAGCACTCTTCCTCTTCCACGTCCTTCAGTTAAACTCCTGGGAGGAAACACGTGGTCAAGTCACATGGAATCTATGCTGAGAGGTAATTTTATGGGATGACCCTGAGTTAAATGGCTTTTGTCTTACCAGTTCAGATGCAAGCTCTGCTGAGGGAATGTGTTAGTGGGAGTTTGCTTCACGCCGTACGCCTGTGTTTGCCCTAAGGATCACGGAGCCTCTCTCAATCGACAGGTCTCTTATTTCACGAGTCGGGGCATTAGCTGATCTCTTTGGCTTCGCTATCTGTCCGTGCCCAGCAGTGTACTTGTCTGCTAACTGAGAGCCAGGTGGGAGTTTAATCCTCAGACACTAATAATGACCGTCATGCATTGGAAAAGCTGTCTTTGTGCCTAAAATTAGCAGTTTGGTTGTACCAAATGTGCTGTTTTCCTTTAGCTGATATGGAATCCTAGGTAGCTGGTGTGACTGTCCCACTTCACATGTGTAGGCATATATCCACAAGCAGTGTTCACCTGATCCCAGGTGAAATCACACCGAGCCCCCTTCATCACTGGTGACATTCACTTCTGCGGTTACCATGGCGGAAGAGTCGCTGCTCTGAGTGCCGCCCCCCCCTCCCAGGCAGAACACTTTCTGTCCATGTTCCAAAAGCAGATGAGGACTCATCTCTTCAGGGATCACCTGAGCACTTGAACCTCGTCTTCATCAGATCTGATTCTTTATTGTTACAATGTTTAAATGTTGTTTTTATACCTTGTGAAATCACTAATTTAACTTTTTGCCTTTTTAGTTCAGTTAGATTCCATCTTGCTAAACTGACTCTTGTGCACCTTTGACTACAGGACAGCAGTTACTGTTAGCTGGATTCCCAGATATTGTTGACTTCTTTTAAATGTGCACATGCACTGTTACTCATTTGTAAGACACTTTGGACAAAATCATCTGCTAAATGAATAAATGTAAAATATAAATGTAACACTCTGATTAAGGTTAAAGAGTGCCTTTTGACCCCACTCCTGGGCTCACACCCCCGGTCTTCCCAGATATCTACTGTGTTACACACAGCTGTCATGTGATCTCAGGGTTTCGTTCGCCTTGCCCTATGACTATCTTTAATCACCCCAGACTGGGACCTTCAAAGAAGACCACTCAGAGCCCTTCTCTCCGCTCCGCAAGCCCCACCACTACACTGAATGAGTACACTGTTGAAGATTATGCATCATCTGGAAAGTAATTGAAGATGGGACATGAAGTCTGCCAAATGAGGAGGGGCAGGGGAGCTGCGCGGGTTACGCAGGGTAAACGCATCACTGCCGCTTGAAGGGGGCGAGTCGTGCCTTCCCTGGAAGCACCATTTTTCCTCAAGTAACCTGTTTCCTGTTTCCCAACAGCAGCACTCTGCTCCGTGCTTGCATTCCTTGGCCTGTTAATCAGCACAACGGTGTTGGTGGACAACAGGCCACAACTGCAGAACACTCAGCCAATCACAAATCGAAAATTAAAACCCTTTACATCTTGACTGTTAATCAGGGGATAAAATCATTTGTGTCATACCTACTGGTTATGGACACTTCTGCACTGTTTCTTTTTTAGCCTGTAGAGCCTAAGGTACCAGTGTGGCTGGTCCATACAAGTGGGGTTGCACAGTTTTCTAACCAAAGTCTGGTGTGTAATACCAGGCCTCTCCCCCCTTATATGTACTGGCTAACCATAAAAACAGTCCACTAGGACCTGATCCTCCACCGTTTACCATAGTGGCTCCGATGAGCTGAACTAGCGAATGGAACGAAACAAGCTCATCATTCTTATCAATGTCCTCATCAGTAACAGCAACCCAAGTCAAATGAAAAACACACATCCTGTCACTGGGCTCTGACTGCTCCGCTTTCTTTGCTTGGCTAATAAAATCCAAAAGTTGAATGGCCAAAGAAATCTTAAGTATGCCTACACAGCTATCTGAGAAAAGAGCCATGGGTACAGAACTCATGGAGATCCAGTAAAACACGCCCGAGGACGAGCGCAAACACACTCGAGAAACATGGATTATTCTATCTAAGGCCATCTTGGTCTAATTGAATTCTGCCAACTGGAATGACCTCACCGTTACATCACTCCCTGCACTCCATCTATTCTGCCTATAGATCCATATCACAATGTTTATCTTTGACTCATCTCCAGGCTTATCTCCCTATACATCGGTTTGGTTTTCCAATTTTCATCTCCTCAGGAAATTATGCATAAATATTACCTGATGCAGTAACAGGGTTGTGCTGCATACACTTCAGCTGTTTTGACCACAAAAAAAAAAAAACCCAGAAGCAGACACTGTATCACTAACATCTGTTGAAAAGAAGAAAATCCTTTTGAGATTCTGCTTAGAATTCATCGCTCAGGACATTAAGAAGCATAAAACAAAAAAAAAAAACAAACGTTGGTGAAAACAACTCAGTGCTAACAGACAGGGACACAGACCTGCATAAATGCCACAAAACTCAACTCACAGGCTTTCCAGGAGAATAAAGAAACTTTACAGCCTTTTTAAGTCACGGTATTTAAAGATATTAAAGAATAGCCTAAAAATATATCAAATATATATGATGAGATTATATATATATATATCATCAAACCCCAGTTCATTCTCTTTCAGAAGAGGCAAGATCATTTAATTTTCAGTGGTTCTTCTAACTTATTTATTTCGCCATGGTTATACGAGGGACTGTTGAAGCATGAGCCGTCTTTTAAAAGCACAATGTAAAATAAAATAAGTATTCTGTATGACCTTATGTCATCCACTAACATGTTTAACAAAAAAAGTATATGAACCCCTAATATTGAGCCCCTGGTTACCTTTGGGGATTTCCTTTTCATTTCCTTTCTGTTATTGCGCCTCGCAAAAAAATATAACGTTAAATTGTTTTGCTGTTTGTAGTTTTATTATTAGCCTTTGATGTGGTGGGATTTCAGTCTCCTTCTTGATGGACCTCCTGCCTTCTTGGCGAATCATTCTTAGTCATAGACAGAAGCTTCCTTCCATGTTCTCCTCTGTGGAGCTGTGTGGAGTAGCTTCACGCTAAACATTATTGTCACAGCGGCCATCGCTGTGAGTTCTCGCCTCTTGATTGACGCTCTTAATTATCTGCGACGCGATCGCAAATTCGGCGAACCCACAAAACGCTCGCCGAGAGACACATCAATTAATTAAGAAGACGTAAATCAGAAAGGCAGAATATTTATTACTCCCTGCCAAGGTTTCGGCTTAACTTCATTTGGATGAGGATTTTTGGCAAACCGTTTCATAGCCTCTCCTGAGGGATGTCGTTTTGCAGTTTCATTAGCACCTGGTGTGTAGTAATAACGTTTCTAAAATGTTATCAACAGAGAGGTGCAACTACACAATGTCTAAGAGTCACCATGATAGAGTCTGGTCTGATTTTTAAAGTACTATGCTGTCTGAAAAACATAAATATGTGCAAAGAGATGAAACACAACTCAACGAAATGTTTAAAGAGCACGTCACTTACAGAGGAATAAAATGTGATCTTTTGTTGTCAAGTTAACATACAATTTGTCAGCTGGGAATTAGCTATCAAGCTTTGGTATGCTTTTTGGTACCATTTAGCTCAAAAAGAATTGTTTTAAGTGCTTCAATCACAAACTACTATATTCTTGTGGGTTTTCACAATGTATTATACACACAGGAGCTTGTAATGTTCTTTACTAAGCATGTTAAGAAACAAAGTGAAGCTACTGTGTTAAGCACACTTGACAAGGCTGTCTGTCAATGTGTAGGTTACATGGAGTCTTTAATTCTGTGTCATGGTCCTTGAGACCTCTAGGTCATGGGAAGCATAGAATTAGAACTCCAAGAAATGAAAACATACTGCCTTAGCATCAGAGATGTTCCACTGTATCCTCCAATTGGTCTGCCCTTGACTCAGGAGAGAATAAAACCTTCCAATGAAAAAACCTTCTTACGACTCTGAAGACATGCTACATACAGCCTTGGGTCCACTTTTCCTGCCTTTCTGTCCCCCAGGCAACAGAAACACATTTTCCAAAGGGAACAGGGCCACAGGTAAGGACAGAACAGCCTGACATGGCAAATGTCGTTTCTGTGAGAGGGAGAAACGTGAGCCTTGCCAGTGAGGAATAAAATGTATTTCAGGAATCATGCTGTTAAATGAAATGAGGATCTTACACCAGAATACTTCTGCAGATATCCTAATCACGCTGACTTTGAGAGCAGGACCTGGTAGAAGCTGCTTTTATCTTTGTCTCATTCGCTAAAGTTTCCAGAAAAGTGTAAATTGCATCCAATAGAGAGCAGGCAATTTGAAAGAAAGCCATTAAATGCATTTACAGGCAGAAATAAAA
>JABJVR010000087.1:10212843-10225062 GCA_025773905.1 Chitala chitala
TTGTTTTTACCCCCCCCCCCCCACACACACACACACACACACACACACACACACACACACACACACACACACACACAGGTTTCGGCTTCCTGACGCGGCAGCTGATGCGGCTGGCAGGCGGCAGGGTGGTGCTGGCACTGGAAGGGGGGCACGACCTCACGGCCATCTGTGATGCCTCTGAGGCATGTGTCGGTGCCTTGCTGGGGATGGAGGTGAGTAGGGGAAAGCATGGCAGTAGGGGTGGAGGTTGTGGGGGGCAGAGTGTTGATGCAAAACCAGTGCCTAAATTGCGGCGCCTCTCCTCCAGGTGGATCCACTGCCGGAGGGGGTGCTACAGCAGCAGCCGTGCGCCAACGCGGTGCGCTCACTGCAGAGAGTGCTGCAGGTCCACAGTGAGTATTCCGTCCCGTCCCGTCCTCCCTCCCACCCCTCCTTCTGCTGTCTGTAGGGAAGCAGACAAGGACAGAGGTGGCCAGCGTTGCCGAAAACGTGGGCGTAAGCTGCACAGGTGTGCAGGTTTCTTCAATCCCAGACTTATGGGCTCTGGCCAAATGAGTTGTCCTGTTTTACAGAATCTAAGGCTGTGTTATTAAAGACAGTCCCGGACTGGAAAATATCGGGTAGAAGAAGTTTTGGGTTCTTCCAGGAGGCCTCATACAAAACACCGGTGCCCACATTAATCAGTGCGCTGCTTCTTTAGATGTTCGGTAGGAAGATCAGTACTTCGTAAAATGCTCCTGTCAATGTGCACCGTGCCACAAGGAGGCCTTCTTCTCTAAGACTGATCTAGGTATTAATGCTTCCAACTGCTGTATAAGTAGGCTTGCATGTTGGCCCAGTGCAGCCCTGATGCTCTCCTAGGACTTGAGAAAGCGTTCAGGTTGGAACGTGTGCCTTTAATGTTCCAGGCTTTGTTCACAAATGGAAGTTTCATACTGGCAGCGTGTTCAGGAGGAGAGCGTGACAGTGGAGAGCTGATGAAGTTGAAACTCCTGGCCTGCGAATGCGTTCATTTTAAATAATTAGTGCCCTGTTCTTATGCATTTAACATCCCACGACTGCCTGATGAATCTGCTGCTAGCCCTCCACCTCTTGAAGCCTTGCCTGCGTCTGATTAACTTCAAAGGTCCGGCCCATACCCCTCCCCCTTGATTTGCCTCCATTCATTAAAAATATTTGCAAAGCCGCAAGAATTTGCAGCTGCGCATGCCGAGTGCGGTGAGGAGCACTTCTGTCTGCTGGCACGGGGCCTCACTTGCTGGCCGCGTGCAGCGGCGCGTGTGTGCTTGTGTGAGTGTGCGCGTGTGCGTGTGCGTGCACGCGCGTGTGCCAGTGAGTACAGATGACTTCTCGAGGCCGGCAAGCTGGAGTGGGAGCATCCGCCAAATGCCCACATCGTGTGCGGTGCAGCACGAATCTGTCTCATCTCGTCACCTGCGTCTCTCCTTCTCCCTGTCCCCCTGTACCCTGTTCCAGGTCAGTACTGGCAGTCTGTGAAGCGTCTTGCTCATACCGTGGGCATGTCCTTCCTGGAGGCGCAGAAACACGACCATGAGGAGGCCGACACTGTCAAAGCCCTATCCTGTCTGTCTGTAGGCGTCCTGACCAATAAAAGGTATCTCTCTCTGTATGCTCTCTATGTCAATCACTGTCCCAGTTAAACATCTCTGATTTCTGTATTCTCACTTGTCATTCGCCCCCCTCCCCCAGTGACCCGAGCCTGAATCTTCCTCTCTCCTAATTCTCTCATCTTCAGCAGTCTCCCTGACGAACCTATGGACCACAGCGACGATTCCATGTAGGGACGAACCCTACTGCACAATGCTGTCATTTTTGGTACCATTCTACCACTGAGATGGAGCCACCAGCAAGCCCTCCTTCACCCCTTACTACCCGCCAGCCTCCCGGTAGTGCCGCTTGTGCCTCAGACACCGTTGTGCAGCCTCTACTCTGACCACTCTGCCTCAAACACCGCCTCTACTTCTGAACCAGTGCACCTTAATGGAATGGCAGGGTTGCCCCAGTGACGCCATGGCAACCAGCTGACAATCACTCAGGAGGTTTCCATGAAGTACATCTTGCTACAACGAAAAGAACAAAAACTACAAGCAAACCAGCTATATCTGTGTGGCGGAAGGGTAGAATTACATGAGCTCGATGTAGGAGTTCATCCCAATAACCCTCTCGTTCCACCGGGACAAAATGTTTGCCTTTTTTAAACAGACTTTATTTTGGTTTTTTTAAACACGGAAGCTCCTACCATAAGGACCTTTTGCAGGCCACAACACCCCTGTTCTGTTTTTTGTATTATTATGTTTAAAACCACCACCTCTAAATCCCAGTTGTGAAAATGAAGTGCCTCAGAGACCCAAGTGCCTGGGTGAAAAGGTTCCGTCCCCCGGGTCCTGCCTCACAGCACAGTCTGAAGCCCTTCGTGTTCGGCAGAAACGCAGCTGCCCCCCACATCTGCGAAAGACGTGAGACAAAACGAGGCTCACACAGGTCATTGTGGAACGTCCTCTTTTCTCCCCTCATTGACAGTCTTAATATTCACATTATTTAACCACTAAAGAAGACAGGGGGAAGAGACAGTCTGTGGTTTTGCAGACATTTTTGCACTGTGCATTCCTTAATGTGAACCATGAAACATTTCCATTCTCTAGGGAAGTAGGACTCTGTACTGAAAAGCAAAATGATGCAAAAAAAAAAAAAAGACTTAAAATTCCATTTTAAGATGACCCTCGTGGTTTTTTCAAGGTGCACCCAGTGCATGAATATATGTGTGGGTGTACAGTATATGGTTGGCATTTCTGTAAGGACAGATTGTGGCATGGGTCAGAATGAAGACCAAAGCCTTTGCTAATCCATTCCACTGTGGTCCCTGGATTGCGCCATGCATTCTTCCCTCAGCGTGCTTTCTCTCACCGTGCATAATGCCGTTGGTGCAGCGATTATCATTGACTGTCACGCATAAGCAAGGAAATCGACTTCCACTGTCATTGTTTTAATGCAGATAAACACACCACTCCGCACGGAGAAAAATGCACCTAAACATGCCAGACAATGTGGGCAGATGGAATAGACCAAAAAATGTTAAAAGGTTAATATTCAGTGCTTTGGGGGAGTGTAGTCTTCATGTCTTAAAAGCCCACAGGTTTTAAACAGAATAATGCACTTAACAAAGATGTGCTCATTTAAAAATTCTATTTTTAAAAATTGCGATTCCATTAGTTTTCCTAGTCTTAACAATATTAGTTGGTGTGTCTTAAAGGTCTACTTTTTGTCTGGTAACCTGTGAATAGACATACCTACTTTAAAGTGTATTTGATAGTCAAATTTCAGTGACACTTTAAATGTGAAACAGGGAGAGTGAAACTCTGTGCACAAGTAAAGTGAAGCTTCCAAATGAGGTTCATTGTAGGAAGAACATCGTTCTGAATGTCGTTCTGGTTCCGGGACCAATTTTACAAGCGCATATAGTATGACTGAAGGCACGGGGCAAGTGTGGACGTAGTCTGTACTTTATTGGCAATATTACTGCTCAAGAATCTGATTTTTTTTTTCCAGTGTATCCTCATGCTTCCCTTTTGGAGAAAAGGCAAAAGAACTCAATTCTGGGACAAATTTTCTGAAACATAAGCATGTTTTGAAACATTGCTGTTGTAAGCGAGCACAGTGTGAAGCAGTGTGACCTTTCATTTGAGCGTTAACAACCAAATGACACAAACTTGCTGTGCATGCAGTCCTTCCTGTGGTCTGTGCGTTCCCCCCTCTTCCCCCTACACAACCATAGCAACCGTAGAACGGAAATCTGAAATCATATATAGGCTTTACTGACTTTTGTGTTTCCCCACACAGGAGGAAAATCAACAGTATCCGTTAACTTCATTAAATTACCCAATTTTTCCATTGTTCTCAGAAGGTAACTGGAAGTACTTACTGTAAAGCGATTATCTGGTAGCACCGTTGTGGCCAGCCGCTGGCCTACCCCCAGTGTTGAGTCAATTCCCTGGTGCTAAAATGGCTGTTTAGGATGTGAAGGTCAGCTCGCCCAAGCTGGCAGCAGACGCACTGCGCCTTGACCTAACAGCAGCCCTGCTGTTCTGTTGTTTTGGGTGACGTTTGGACCCTGGGCAGCATTTGCCCATTAGATCCCGGCAGGGACTGATGTAAGATTGTTGTATGATAGAACACAAGAGTAGTCATTAATAATGAGATCTATAACCGACCAGAACTAACAGAGACACAGTTTGCATCCTTTCTAGCCTGTCCTTGGGGTTCCAAGAGACAGAACCTCCCCTGCTGTTGTTTCATTATTTTTCGTTTGTTTGTTGCTGTCATCTGTTAGTTTGTGCTAATAATGAAGTAAGGTTAGCAACATGACTATTACCTCTCCAACAAATACTTCCCAGGGCCAACTGCCCTCATGTCTTAATGTTTGGAAACCTGCCTTTTACAATAGTTCTTTTTATTATAGATGCTGTAAATAGCTGTCAAGACCAAAATACGTCACCAATGTGCCTTGTGTAGGAATAGCCGTTACTAACTGGAGTTTCGAAACAAAAATGGCAAAAAAGTCATTGAAATGTTATTTCTCCCCTCGTTCGTCTGTTACTTGTCTATTTTTTTCTGTTGTTTTCTCAGTGTACAGAAAAGAATGTCTATTTTGTACTGTTTTTCTCTCCTTTATTAAAAGGGAAAACGTTCTTGTTTGCCCAAATTATGTTGTGTTTTAAATGTGTTTCCTGTTCCAGGTTTTCTTTCTCAGAGGTCAGTGTCCTGCTCAGTTGCACCTGGTCACTGAATTCTGAACTTGGATATCATCACATACATGGCAATATTCAAAGTCAGCCAATCATCTTGTATTAAACATTAGGACCAAAAAAAAAAACTAATTATATGAAAGGGAATGCTTCTGCCTTACTGACATGATTTATTACACACATGATGTAGGCACACATGTTAAGAGATAATTAAATGTAACTTGTAGTTGGATGCCACAAAAAGTCTGACTGAAGTGCTGCCCTCACCACCGTCCTTAATTATGTATCCCAAAAAATCAACCGACTTTATCCTGTAGCAAAGGGTCCTCATGATCTGTGCATATTTATATTATTGAATGAGCAATTTTTATTTTTAAATTTTTGCTTCATGAATCAGTCCACATGCCTCATGAAGCATTATACACAATAACAGCCACTTCACCTACAGCAGAATTGCATTGTCAAACCACGCTGAGGTAGAGCATTGTGTAGACGCCCCTTTCACTAAGTATCCCCCCCCCCCACGAGCTGCAAATATTTAAAAGCGTTCAACATAAAACGGGCTCTTTTATTTGCAATTAAATCTGCCTTTTGGTCTACTTTGGCAGACGCTCCGGCTAGCTGAAATAATTAGGTGCGTCTGGGCCACGATGGCTTTGGTGCGGAGAACACCCCGCAGCGCCGTCCCACGGTGCTGTCACGGGGTGATGTTCCAGGGCTACAGGGATCACTCCCGGAGACGAGTAGGAATGAGGGAGCTGACAGCTCACTGCTGCTGCAACAGGAAAGGCCTGCATAGGGAAATTTCCATATTGTCACCTGGCGGTAAGAGTCTTAACAACAAGCACGTCACAGCACGTCACGGGCTGCATGTGGGCTTGGCGCATCAGGCCCATAACACGCCGTCATGCCAAGAAAACCCAAATTTAAACTGACGCTTTGTTTACCTTTCAGCCTCCAGTTCCAGATTTGTCTAAAATTCACAGCATAAAGAGCACTTCCAAATAAATCTACCAAAAATAATCCACCAAATCTTTCTGGAATTCCAGAATATTCCAGGGAACAGTGAATGTATTGTGCAGGTCTGGACGCCACACGGTTTCCTTCTGTGTCTTCTTGGTCCACTTCCTCACTTCTTAAAACAAAATGAGCTACTTAGGAAAAAAAAAAATTTTACAAAGTTTTATTTAAAAATCCATCTGTATAACAATGATCAGAGAATGTTATACACCAAGCACAAAACAGAAGACTGCACTTGCATGCCCGAGGAGGTGACATTTACGATAAGGAGCAAAGATAACGTCTAGACAGTGACAGGTGGAAGGACTTAGATGGTGTGGTCATGACCAGCACGGCCCTTTAACCTGGACTCTATTCAGTGCGAAAACATGAAAAGGTAGTGAGCAGAACCAACACTTGTTTTGGGAAAGGTTTCTTAGCATACCAGCAATGGCAAGTTCATCTCCGGGTTCCTGACTCCCATTAATGAAAGAGAAAGGCCTGCCTGCTCTTTGCATTTATATGGGACACTGAGCAGATGCCATCTTTCTGCTTAGCTAGAGTAAAGGCACAGCTCAGAGACCTTCAGTTCAATAGAAAATCATCCCTACAACCCAACCCTAGACAGGACAACGTGAAAGTTAAGTAAACTGCAGTGTTTCGATGACCTAGATACAGAATAAGAGTACATACATCACCACATTTTGGCTAGAGTGCTATAAAAACAGTCACCAAAGATCTTCTGAAGCCACAAAGCTGGCAGTGTGTGTAAGTAAACTATCAACACTACCAGCAGTCAGTCTACAATATCAGTCCAATACACACTCTCAGGATTTTAATAGCTTTAAACCATCTTGTTTGTCAGCAGATGGCCTGCAACCCCCATATGAAATTCTTTGTATGCCTTCTTCATCAGGTCACTACATTCTATCTATCAGCCTTATTTTCCCTCTAGATATTGTGTGATAAATCTCACAGAGTCACGTTTGGTGGTTAATATGCATTGATGTTTGCAACACGGAGGGAAGTTTGTATTCATTCCTTATGAACCTTCAAGGCTGGAACTATCTCTGTGGGATTACTGTCCTACAGCCAATCCAAAATGGAGGCAGAAAAATGCTAAATAATACATAAAAAATCTTAGTTATTTAAACATAATTAGAGCATACATAGACTGATCAGCTATAATATTATGACCACCGACAGGTGAAGTGAATAACATTGATTATCTTGTTAGAATGGCACCTGGAAGTGGATAGGATATATTTGGAGGCAAGTGAGCATTTTGTCCTTGAAGTTGATGTGTTGGAAGCAGGAAAATGCGAGAAACTTTGACAAGGGCGAAACTGTGATGGTTACACAACTGGGTCAGTACAACTCCAAAACACCAGCTCTTGTGGGATGTTTCCAGTCTGCAGTTGTTAGGACCCACCCAAAGGTGGTCCAAAGATAAACTGGCGACAGGGTCATGGGTGACCAAGGCTCATTGATGCAAATGGTGAGTGAAGACTGGCCTGTGTAGTCTGATCCAATAGAAGAGCTACTGTAGGTCATACTGCTGAAAATGTTAATGCTGGATCCAATAGAAAGGAGTCAGAACACACAGTGCATTGCAATTTGTTGCGTGTGGGGGCTGCATAGCTGTAGGCTGATCAGGGTGCCCATGCTGACCTGTGTCAACCCACAAAAGCACCTACAATGGGCACGTGGGCATCCGAACTGGACCATGGACTAATGGAAGAAAGTGGCCTGGTCTGATGTATGACATTTTCTTTTACATCATATGGATGGCTGGGTGCATGTGTGTCCCTAACCTTGGGAAGAGATGACACCAGGATGCACTATGGGAAGAAGGAAAGCCAGCAGAGGCAGTGTGATGCTTTGGGCAATGTTCTACTTGGAAACCTGCTTCTTTGACATGTACCACCTACCTAAACACTGTTGCTGACCAAGTATACACCTGAATGGAAACAGTATTCTCTGATGGCAGTGGCCTCTTTCAGCAAGATAATGTGCCCTGCCACACTGCAAAAATTGTTTAAGAATGGTTTGAGTAACACACCGAGTTTGAGGTGTTGATTTGGCCTCCAAATTTTCCAGATCTCAATCCAATCGAGCATCTGTGAGATGTGCTGGAAAAACAAGTCTGATTCATGGAGGCCCCTCACAACTTACAGGACTTAAAGGATCTGCTACAGACAACTTGGTGCCAGATACCAAAGCGTGCCTTCAGAGCTCTAGTGGAGTCCATGGCTCTATGGGTCAGGGCTGTTTTGGCAGCAAAACAGGGATCTACTCAATATTAGGTGGGTTGTCATAATGTTACTGCTGATCAGTTTATATAATACACATATACACCAAAAAACACAATCCCTTGTATACAATGCACCTGATCTTGACTCACATCTTTCCCATTCATGGGTAATGACATGCAAATATACTTTAAATAGAAAAGTACATAAATCAGAAAAATATCCCTTAACAGCAGCAAAAATTTATATAATTAATCACTGCACACGGTTCAACACCCCTGTAACCATCACCTGTGTGTGCATATGTTTGCATTTATGTGCATCTTGCTTGAATATACCTAGGTAGGGAACTGGATGTATTTTAAAATACATGAGCAATCACAAGAAAAGGTACATTTTACAAATGGGAAGCTGGTGTTCTCTGTTCCGGTTAAACTGGACAAATTGCCTCTTGTTTAATCAAGGCACTGTGTTTTTAGTACCAGCATAGAGGCTTGTAGCATGTGTGTGTGCGAGATTGCAAACAGGCAGTTAATTTAACAATAATGCATAAATTGCCAAGAATGGACTAGAATGAATTGCTTCCTTGAAAGCTAGGAAAAAATTAATTTAAGCAGCCAGGACCTGTGGAACGGCCTGCCCAGAAACATGAGCAGTCCAAAGGGTCAGGGAGTTCCTTCTAAAAAGAGTGAGTGGAATAGCAAAGGCAGAGGCCAGATCACACAGGGACCACGCGACCCAGACAATTGGGAAGTTTCTCTAAAGTATCACATGCTGTAAATAATGGTTGCAACACTGCAAAGCAAAGCAGATTGCATGCCACTGCACATTTTACTGCCAGCCATAAAAGCTTTGTGCATTTTTGTTTTTGCATTTAAATCTCTTCACGTTAATTGCTCTGTACACTTTCGGAGCACCCGTGGGACCAATAATTTGTTGTGCTGTCTTTTATCACTCGCACTGATTGCGATAATTTCATCTCGCTCTGAAAACCTGCATCTGCCAAGAATCTGCTGAATCAATCTTATGATTGACAGGATGATTTATAAATGACCAACTCCCTGCAAACCACAGTTTTCTGGCTCTGTCAATCAGGGAGAAAGCAAATTGGAAATTGTGACATGCTACCATTACCCGGGCAAGTTCAGGCCTGAATTATGCATCTAAAATGCATATCTTGCCACAGAAAGGGCACTGAAAGCACAAGTATACTTTGGACAGCAAAGATGAAGCAGCAGATTTAATATGGCATTGTTTTTGTAAGCAATGACCACTCGTCAGGCTTGTTTCAATAGGGTACATATAAATGTATGAAAATCCTCATTAATCCTATGCATCTATAATTGTTTTCTAATCAAATACGAGAATTTGAAAACCGGGTAGGAATTAAAAAAAAAAATGTGAAACATAAAAGTTAAATTCTCAAGGCAATAATCATCAGACCACACCGTATTTTCCGCTAAAACTAAGTCAGCTTCTTGTCTGACTATTGTGTTTTACGGAGTTTCGCAAGAGAACAGAACATGACTCACGTGCACCGCTGACGGCAGCAAGCGCTATTTTCTGCTTTTATGCCATGTGTTACATTCGTTACACTGTACAAATACAGCTGGGCTGCTACTGCTAATCATGTTCAGAAAGGCTTACTGATAAAGGCAGATATCTTATTGTATTATAAACGGCCTAGTACACTTCTCAAAATTAACTAAATGCGTAATAACTTTAACACTAATACACGTTGGTCATTATATTCTAAACCATGGCAATACCTGCAAATTAGTCTTTTAAAAATTACGGTTTTCAATAAATAACGTCACGTTAATATGTAGTCATCTGTAAGAAATGTTAAATGTAATGTATATCTTGTTGAATTTGTGCAAATAAAACTATTTAAAAATTGTATTGTGTGCAATTCTAATCATGTGGCACACATTAACAGACGAAAAATGTTACAAAACCGTTCTTCAAAAATCACAAATATTCGCTTATTACATTAAAACTTTCCAAATAAGGGAGATCATAAAAATGTAAATTCTTAGGACAAAGTAATTTAACAATATTACACACCTTTGTTGGGTGGTAAAGGAGAACACCACCCAAACTACCCAAACACTGGCACCTGTTCACCTATGAGGCGCTCTACCACTGAAGTCAGTGCTCCATGTGCCCCATTGAACCCGTGTACCCCTCTGCTGCCATAGAACAGGCAAGGCAGGCAATTGCCTGGGGCCCCAAGCTGGGAGGGGACCTTTGAAGACTGTCGATTGCATAGTATATATTGCAAAGACAAATCTGCAGAAAAACTCTTGAAGTATTTTGCCCAGGGCTTCAGGAGTATCTAGAATCACCCCTGGTTTCCCTTTGCTACTTGAATGAAGAAATGGGGTTAATAGCCAGTGCTTTAATGGGTAACTGATGTCTCCTGCGAGTACTACATGTACGTGTGTGCGTGTTCGTGTGTGTGTGTGTGTGTGTGTGTAGTCAGCTTAGCAATGTGCCATCCATTTCAAAGTGCCCCAGCCTCATGATTATCACCTACCTTGCTGTTACTTAAAATGTAACATCATGCGTGGATCCAGGCCAATGTTCAAGAACCATGTTGGCGTCACATAGTTGCACGTTAATACAACGAGACTGTTTTCCACTCATAAAGGCAGCTTCATTCTCTGATGGCAGCTTCATTCTCTGATGGCAGCTTCATTCTCTGATGTTGCTTTTATGTGTGTGTGCGCAGTCAGGTAATAGCACAATAGCAAGTATGAATGTGAAGTTATTCATTTCAAATAATTACTGTTTTACTCAACACAAATGCTTGATCTTATGTATATACCACACATAGTAAAATGTGTTTGTATTAATTAACGGGCCTTTATTTAAGCAATGTGGCATCTATTTCAATTTAATGCAAATTACACGCACACCTGTATATGATCTCTAGATGTACCTTTTTCATATTTCCCTCAAAATGTTCGTGCCACAGCTCTTGACCATTCGTAAATGTGCGAACTTTTTCAGGAAGACCTTTTCCTTTATAAATCCCAAACCCTTCGTATACATACAAATGTTTCTCGTTTTTTCCCCTCTTTCATACAGAGCTTTTATAAATGGCCCCCATCATCCTAATAAACACTGACGAAACCAAGTATTCACGGACAGCGAGAGACAGTTTCTCATTTTGCTTACGCAGGTTAAAATTTAAAGGCACACACATCTCCCGAGGGTTTAAAGAGAATCTAAGAGTAACATATGACAAAAATGTTGTGAAGGGAGGACTACAAGTTGACTTGCACGGGATCGCCATTGTGGGAGACACCCTCCAATGCGTCCCATAATTGGCAATGTAATGACATGGGGGCTCTAGTCAGCCGGTTCCATGTCAGATGGAAGGACATGGGACAGCTGGACCAGATGCAGGATGCGCACACCGGTTGCTGCAGTGCCGTCAAAACACACCCATGAGACCTGCCATCCTAAGGCTACAACAGACCTACAGTAGCCCACCCCTACATTCTCGGCTTATTTTCTTAACTGCGGTTGACTGAAAAGTTTTTTGTAGAAGACCCACCTGTTAAACCCGTTACATTATTTCCTTTGTCGTCATATTTCATACAACACGGTGCAGAAATACTACTGCAATCGCAACACGGCATAGTGTGACAATTCTATGAAAAAGAAAATCACGGTTCAGACCTACGTTGTTCCACATAGGAGGTCTACAAAACGCTCAGCATTCTGTACGTAGTACTTTTAAATATTTACACAATAAAATACAGTGCATATGTGAGTGTCTGTTCCTGAGACCCTTCTAGTGAAATCTGTAGAGAAAATGTAAGACATCTGCCACAGATTACAATTTAATGAGGCCGGTCGTGAAGAGTTGGAGAAAGGTGAAAAATTCACATATCCCATCCATTAAAAAATGGAAGTCTGCCAGAGCGACAAGGCAGACAACAATGGTAGTGAATGCCACTATATGAATGATCTTTTGTTTTTCATCTATGCAAATGGGCATCCATCCATCCATTATCTTAACCGCTTATTCCTGGTGAGGGTCACGGGGAAGCCTGGAGCCCATGGGGCACAGGACACCCAGGGCGAGGTACCAGCCCACCACAGGGCGCGCGCACGCACACACACTATGGGCAATTTGGACACACCAATCAACCTAACCTACATGTCTTTGGACTGTGGGAGGAAACCGGAGC
>JABJVR010000087.1:10225162-10254269 GCA_025773905.1 Chitala chitala
AGCCATCCCTGTGAGTGCTGTACAGTACATCGTATTTATACCAAGTATTTCCAGGAGTGTTAGGTCAGTTCTGCAAAGGCTCACCTGCGGCCGTTATGCCCACAGCTGACCTCTGCCATTCTCAAAGTGTTCATGGACATGTATGCCCATCTTTACTTTGTGTTCCTTCCATCATCATCTTACGTAATTATATATGTGTGTATATATATATATATATCTTTTTTTTTTTTTTCTTTACACAACGTTTAGTGCATGGTGGATAGACAATCACCACTCAATGAGGTAACTCCAACGACTCATTTAAAACAAAAGCACAAAAAAAGGAAAATGCATTTCCAGAAGTCAGTGCTAATTTCTGACAAAAAGTGGGAACTTCTGAATAACCCTGAAGTGTTCCCTCTTTAGACAGACTCCTAAGGTCAACTGTGTCAGGGAAAAAAAAAAAAAAAAAAGCTTTCATCTAATTATCCAGTAAGATAAATTTCCTTCTTACAGTGGAGACTGCACAGTGGCTTAAAACACCTCTTGTCCTGCTAGTAGGACATATCACCTCAATTTTTTTTTTAACACATGCTTACCTCTAAAGGAAACTGATAATTATTAACACCATTATTTGTATTACTCATACTTTATGAATTATATAATATACTACATAAGGTAGGCAATATACTTCATTGTGCAAAACAGCTGCAGAACATGGGTAAATTAGACCTGGGAAGGCAGTTGGTCCCCCTCTCCTGCAGGGGCAGTGTGGCTGTTTTCCTGGCACTGCCTGGAGGGTCTTTGTGTGGACGTGTCCTCATAGGCAGGGTGACCCTCTTCACTTCCTGTGCTGTTTTCTAAACAAGAAACTGGAGCACTGAGGTTATCGTCTACACCCTGTTGGCAGTTCTTGTGCTCTGGCAGCTCTTCCATGCTTTCTCCATTTCCTCTTCCTCCTTCTCCTCCTCCTATGTGTTCCTCCTGAAAGGTGGCCGACTCCTCTGGGCCCACCTGGTAGTAGAGCAGAGAGGAGGGGCTTTTCAACAGGTCCTGATGTTGTGCATCCAGCTGACCTTCTGCGAAGCAGAGCAGCGAGGCTCCTGAAGAGAAGACTCCCTGGATGAGGAAGGAGCCGGGCTCCTGCTCCCCAGTCGCCCCGTCCCGCGGGGTTTCTGGTAGCAGGCACAGCCCTGGTTCGCCCAGCTCTCCATCCCCGGCCTCTTCCTCCTGCTCCCTCTTCCTCCTCTCCTGCTCCTCAGCACTTTGCAAGTGCAGCACAGCCGCCTCATTCTCCAGCGCAAGGCTGTCCCGCTGGTCATCTAAGTCCGCATCCTCAGCATGGGCGTTCAGCGAGCCCGTCTCCAGAAGGTCAACACTGGCCAAGACCGCAGCGGGAGGATCCTCTTCCCCGGCCTCACCCCTGGGCCTCAGGCCTCCCCCCACCCTGCGCTTCTCTAGGCCCAGCTTCATGATGGTGTGTAGATAGTGCGTCCGCACGCGAAGCGGGTTAAACTCAATGCGGCCCGCCATGTTGCCGCAGCCATCCCGTGAGCAGCCACAAGGGAAGGACATTCGGTCGACCTGGAGCAAGAGACGCCCGTTACCTCTCCCCCTCTACACTCCTTACATCTGTTACAGATTTTCAGAGGAGCTGATGCCAAAGACATCCCTCTCACAGGAAGCATAACCACACAAAAAACACACAAACACACACACACACACACACACACACACAATAGACCATTAAAGGCTTCTACCCTCTGGGTCTGACTGGTCTGATTTACTTGGAACAAACTCTGCACATTTTGGAACAACCTTAGTGAATAAGACATAATGGCAGTAAGCCATTACTGTCATGCACGTGATATTACACAGGAGAATAACAGTTTAAAAGCTCACTCTTGCAGTCCAGTTTTAGCTGCCCTTTTCCGCTCATGCCCAGACGTCCTCAGCTTCTCTGCGGAGTGCCCTGCTTCAGCTCACCTGGCACTTGATGCCCGCCTGGCTGCAGCCACAGCGCCGCGGGTCGCAGTACAAGCGGCACTTGCAGCCACACTCCTCGCGTGACAGCCGAATTGCGCGCAGCTCTGCCTTTTCCCGCGCGTCGATGCGTGCGATGCCTGAGGCCCGCAGGAGTGCCCGCCGCCTCTTGGTAGGCAGAGGCTGCAGGAAGAAGCAGTCGTCCACCTCAACGCCCTCCACGTCCAGGTCCTCGTCAGACACATCGTCCAGGGTCAAAGCATCAGCTGCCGCGCACTCCACAGTGCCATTCCGGGTCAGCTGCGGGGTCAGATGCACAGATGGTACGTGAACAATCCATAGGCCTTCAGCTGAGGATGGAGGACAGAAGCGCAGGGGGAGCGCCTGTGTTTGTCTCCTTAAACTGAAACATCATGATCAATAAAGGGCAACAGCAAGCAATACAGCAAACGCTGACACTCTTTCAAGAGCTTAGGAGTCTGTTTTAAACTAGAAGCATAATTGTTTCCACACTGGTTGTAAGGCAATATATTCATAAATTGTGACTTGTGCTAGTGGAAAAAGACATCTGTAAGCAGGGCAATGGTGTCCCAGATCATCTATGGGCATCTGCCATAGCTGGCACACATCTGACCCAACACAACGTCCTCGCCCCGCAAAGCCTTGCCCCCTCCACATTGGTCACCTTCCGCTTGCGAGCGTTCAGCTTCTCCTGACGCAGGTGCTGTCGCAAGGCCTGCCGGTGGCTGGTCTCCTGTTCGAGGGCGAACTCGCCAAGCGTGTAGCGGCGGATGGCACTATGGCGACGGGCCATGCCCAGGGAGCTGCCACCCTGGCTGGGCACACTGGTGAAACCCTGCCGGCGCGAGAAGTAGTAGACCGTCACGGCGTCGAAACGCACCCTCTTTGAGCCCGGCAGAGGCTTGTGCTGCCTGAGGATGGAGGTGGCTGAACAGGAGGAAACAGACAAGAGAAGTTACAGCACAGAGGTCCCCACAAGCTGACATTTGACAGGTGCAGGTTATATTTGTGCCTCAAAACACCATTGCATGACCTTCTGTTGAACGTCTTAGCAAAAAAGGCTGTAGAATTAGTAGAAAGCTAACCCGACTGCCCATTTAAAATGGGTACAGAAAAATGTATACAGCTGCTCACAATATCTTCATAATTCCTCTCAGCCAAATTTGAGAACTTAAATGCAACGAAGCATTTTATTAAAGTCTTGAGTCTAATATGCAGCCATCTGCCTCTGAATGTCTCAAAGTCAGACAAGAGCCTTTTGTTTCATACGTTTCTCCATGTCAGTATGATGGTAGCAGTTGTAGCGCTGCCGTTGTGCCCACACTGGAACCTCAAACAGAGACACTCACACACACACACACACACACACACACACACACACACACACACACACACACACACACACACACGATCTAACGTGTCACGCAACCCGCTTCTCACACGATGACGAGGTGTTTGCAGCTCGCAGATGCTGGCGCCCTGCACAGTCATCAAGCTGCTCTCCTCACGTTAAAAGCTGGATTTCATCTCATTAATAGCTGGATTTGCTGCTGCCTCTTTGTGGAGGAACAGCTGATGGGAAGGTGCAAAAACTGAGTCCTAAATCACTGTCTGGCCATCTGGGTTGTTACAGCCCTTTCACTGTAATAACAATGAGGAGAGGGACAGAAGCCCAAATGCTGGTTCTTCTCTTGTGCCAGCTCTCTGTTGCGCTTCTTTAACCTATTGTGTCTTCCTTTCTGTTTATCCCTGGTCTGGGCTGTATCAAAATCTCCCCATCCCAGTGGTGGCAGAAGAGCAGTAGAATAACGGGCAGATTTAAGGGCGGGGCCACAGGGGCACTGGCCCCACATGAAATCCATCTCCTGTCTGCTACTACAGAAAAGAATTACGTCAATGTACGCACAATCCTAGAACTGCCCCTGCCTAGCGGTGAAACTTACGTGAGAACGAGGAGGTGGAGGGGGCGTTGAGGCTATCGCAGCTGTCAGCGCTGTCGCTGCTCGAGATGTCGTCGTCCGAGTCTTTGGGGGTGGAGTATGGGGACCCACCGTCCACCTCCTCGAACCGCCGCTTCAGACTGAGAGCCGAAACTGCCTCCATGACTCCTGGTCCTGTTCAGCAGGGTGCAGACGGTACACGGGACGATGAGTGATGAGTGGTCGGCCGGGCACAAGTTAGAAATGCAGATGACCAGAGACTGAACTTAAATATACAGGAGCTGAACGCACAGAAAACAAGAATGTAGAAGACGACAGTATAGAAGTGAGCAGCTGGGCAAAAACTAACATACAAGCAGAAGACCTCCTAACAAAAAATAGGCAACACTAAGTCAGAAAAAAATGGTAATAGAGTCATAGCCATCAACAGAAGAGAACCAAAGACACTCATAGAGGTGGACAACTACACGACACTGACACGCTGCCTTATTTCTCCTCAGGAGCTGAAGTCGTCCAGCTGAAATTCAGGTGTACGTTTAAGTTTCAGTGACATGGCAGTTAAACACAGCTATCAGCAGTTGTCACAGAAACGCACGAGGCGGCTGCGTTCTGAGATGCCAGTTAGAAATGCGTGAGGCGTGTCGGAAAAGCCCACAACACGTGGCGACGTTCTCAAGACAAGTCAACGCTATGTAGCAACTACTCAGCTGTCAGATCTAAAAGGTTTAGCATAATCGCTGACTCAGGCATAAGACGTGCACAAGTGGGTGTCATAACTTGTGTATTTAAAAATTTTTAAAACAGCAGTTTGACTTATGAGCAAGGTGACCCCTTCCCTACAGACACAAACTGGCTGTAAAACTTCAATCCTTTCAAACAGATTAGAGAAAATTGATGTAAAAGAAGGAGAAGGTTTTGCTGTACATGCATCTGTTACCTCAGATTTAGTCCCAGTTGGTCAGTGTAAGGTGTGACCCAGTCCAGTAGGATGGCCTGCAGAAAAACACACACAGTGAACAACAGAAATTCCAAGCATCTACTTTATTTTAAAAATTTAACATTTTAAAATATTGAGTTATTTAAATATTTTAAAACTGAGTTATTTAAATTTGTGCGGCCCCTGCTCTCAAATGCTCACCGCCACCACAAGTGAGAAAATCAGAAATGCTTTAAAATTTAGCATGAATGTGTAGTTTCTACTTAAACTCACACAAATAGTCAAAACAAAGCAGTTTACTGAAAGGACGTTAGGGTCAATTTTAAAGAGTCTATCCTTTCAAATTTGTCAACTTTATAATACAACAAATATCCAGATGTGCCTCTAATTAGCAAGGCTGGTTACCAACCAGCACAGACGTAGGTTTGGGGTGAATGTTTGGAATATAGCAAATTGTTCCCCCAAACACCATCCATCCTGATTACTTTAATCATGTAATGGACTGAATGCCATATATAGTGTCCCCTCCCCCAAAGCTGTAATGAAACCCACGCCACTGTTTCCTAATAACTCATTTTGTACACCTTCTTCGTTATGTACCTCCTACAACTCTCGGCAGTGGTGGATTTAAACAAGGACCTTGGATGTCCCATCATTTCAATAAACTGATCAGACACATTGTATTTTAAAAGGGGCAGTAAAAAAAAAAAAAAATACAAATAACTGACTGGAACGGCAATGGAAGATCGAGCCTTTGCATGCAGCTATGCACTTGGGGGGCAATGGCAGATTCAGTTCCACGTGAAATCAACAAAAATGTCTCATCACTGAGTGGGTTTCCTGTCTCAACCGCCTGTCCCCATCTGTGAAAAATCTGTAATTATGAAGCCCCTAAAAAAGATACTGCCTTCAGTCTGTTCGGCTTTCAGTCTCCATCACACCTCTCTCTCTCTCTGTCTAGCACAAAAATTCCATTTAGACTGGGAAGTCTGAAAACGTTACCATGACAACCGGGAAAGCACTGTTTATATAAGCAGTACTGGAACAAATGTCCAGTTCTGCCTCTTATTTTTGTGTATTTACACAATGATGCTATTTTCAATTACATCTGTCAAAATGTGATCAGATAAAATTTATTAAGAAAAAATAAATAAATAAAAACTAAGTGAGGCAGCATGATATGGGTGTGTGCTCAGCGGGGACGTTTTGATGTACACAGCAGTGATGTTGCTTCACAGTACTGAATTATACAAGCTAACCCCAACCACAATGCTAAAAACAAGATTATTTTACATCTCCTTCTGCAAATTCAACAAAACAACAAGGCGGCATTTTTTAATTCAATAGCTGTCAAATTACTACATCTTAATAAGTAGTAATAGCATCACACTCTTGCTAATTGACACATTACAACCAATTTTAATGTTTCAGCTCAATTATTGCTAAGTGCATTTCTTGTTTTGAGTACTAAAACACAGTTCCAAAATAGAACGTGACTCATTCTAACCCTACGCTCGCTACTTATGACCAGTGAATCTTTGTGTCTAATCATAAATATTGTTTTAGTGGGGTTCTTCAATTTTATCAGGAACAGCGGGAAAAGAACATTGCTATATCAAAATAGCTCAAGTACTTGAAAACATGGAGCTCAACAATGATATCTGAGCACCTGTTTATATATGCATGGACACGCGCACGCATGCTTGGAAAGTAGCCTGTTAAACATCATGCTCCGTTTTTAGCGTTTACAGTCAGCGTATATACTCAAATGCAGAGAGGTAGAACACGCAGAATTTGCTGGTTTACTTGCTGGTTGGAATTTTTCAAGTACAACCATTTAAACTGGTATGAAGTCCAATAAAATGTAGGTAGGCTACATTTTCACATTATTTTTGTTACTGAAATGTCCAATGTCCACTCAGATTGTCTTGTTGTATGTATATCTGCTGTACCTTGTAAAGTGTCCTTGAGCCTGGGAAAGGCGCTATATCAACTAAACATATTATTTTCCATACTTAAAAACTGACAACCATTTTTAAGAGGAAAAACTGAAATTTAAATTTACCGGAAAAGAAGAAATTCTTCAAGAGATTATAATCAGAATATCACACTGAATGCATTTATATGTGTTATATTAAAAACAGCCAGTGCAGTGTACCCCTCAAATGTAGGGGGACATCTATATACTCTATATTTTGTTAAATCTACACAATGCATCCACCCCACTCCACCAGCTACATTCTTTGTTCTGTACAGGGCACGGTTTCGGGTTTAATATGCATTACAGATTAATAAAAAATGCAGATGTATTATTAACTTACAGACAGTTACTTATTTCCTGTTTGATTTATGATAACACTTAAATGCAAACATGACAGAAGGGTTTCAAACGGGCAACAGCTGACCATCATGTTCAACTACAATAGTATCTGACCACAGCAACACACCACATGTAGCTGCATCTACCTGTAAGGTAAGTGTGATTATGAGCACACTTGAGTGACTGAAGAGTTTTACTGACCAATAACAAAGCACCATGTGCAGCAGTATGATGTCAAAGGCCTTCATATGTCTTATAATCCAATTATAAACCTTGATAATTCGGAAACGAAAACGTACTCTTCTTAGATGTCCTCTCCTTCATGCGGTGACTTGACAGAGATGCCCAAACACTTCATGCAATGTTCTTTTTCTAGGCAAATAAAGCAACAATAATTTGATAAGGCACACAATCAACAGCCTAAATGAGAACCTTCAAAATGACTTTTCTTTGATAAGAAAAAAACTTACTGACAATGGTAAGAATGTAACTGCTTCTGCATCAGTCAGCTATAGGATGAAACACTGAGGCTTCAGGGCCAAATTGCGAGGATCTGCACTGCACAAAAGCTGTTCGGTTTCACCCAAAGCATCATTCAGCAGACAACCAGAACCTTACGCACTTCAAAGAACATTTTTTTAGTGGTGGTCCAAAATCTAAAATACCAGGCGAGATGACATCATGTCTAAATTGTAACTAACTGAAGGAAAACGTTGATGCTGAGCGATGTTCATCAAAAAAACCACACAACCGTATCACTTTTAGGCATCAACTCAGTCGCCCATTTTAGGCCACAGCAGCAAAGCCATACAGAAACATCCAAGTTATGACAATCCAAATCCTCACTTTGGAAAGCCCAAAGAAACATTTGGGAGAACAGTGTAGAACCGCAGTAAATATCAAATAGAGGGAGGTGGCAGATTTCCAAATGCCCCCCCTCCCACTCTGACTGAAACACACTTTTTCTCTCTCAGTAATAAATGAACAAAAACAGCTGACCCCAAAAGAGGCCCAATAAAATGGTATCCAAATATGCTAATCTTCCTCAGTCAGCTGATTCATCACGATTTTTAACCATGACCCAAAGTGCACCCTCTACATTGCCAGGAATATGCTCTTATATGAATGACTTCAGCAGATACTGGATTCACAAATTCCTTCTGTTACTGTTTAACATAACAAATACAATTACACATACATACGCTGTATGAACACACACATTACCCATTTCAAAACCACACACGTGACAACAGTTTCAGCTTTCTCTACCTTCTAAAAGCCTCTACTGCTTTGCAATTTCAATGCACGCAGGTATGTCATGACCCTTGGAGCACTCAACTAACTTCCTGGAGGACCACCTATGCACAGTCCAGTCACACAGTCCACTCTATTCTAATTCTCCTAACTGATCCAGTTAAATGTGAATTGCATGTATAATGCAGCTCTATCTCCACAAAAGGGCTTCAGCAGAACACAGTATTTCTGGAATGCAGGACAAAACCTAAATTTTATCATTTAAAAGTTGTCATTAAAAAAGTATCAGGGCTAATTAGGTCATTAAAGAATAAGTCTGGAGCTCGAAGCTACATGCTTAGACCTCCCGTACTGACTTTGATATCACTGCTCTAACAATGAATCTCAGACTGCTATTTTAATAGACATTCCCTATTTGGCAAAGTCTCACACTCCTATCAGAGTGTTTTGAGTCAAACCTTGTCAAACAGTAGGTTTACCATGATTTTAAAATGTACAGAGATTTCATTTTGACCATAGCAGCTTGTCACAAACAAACCTTGTGCTTCAGATCTCAGCAAAACCTTCCAGGTCACATGTCAAAAAATTTAATCATGGTGCAAAAAACTGAACTGAGACAACAGTAAAGCATTTAGACTCAAACATTTCTATGGCCCACTTTAATTGTAACACGTCATCCATTATACTGTATAATCCCAACAAGCATTCTGAACCATTAACAAATATATTTAATTGCACTAGATAAAAGTTAGAAACCTGGTTTGCTTAACTGCTAAATAAATTAATGTAATTGTAAGATCTTGTTCCTCAGGTCTCTGTACACAGGTAAAAGAGGAAAGCCATTTCCTGCACAATCCTTACTTTTCTTGGGAGTCTAGCTTGGCTTTGCAGTGATGCAACACATGGGACTACCTTTGAACACTAGACATGCAGCTCTTGCGTCAGTCTAGCCTTTTCAGCTGTATAACGGAGGTCCAGCGCATACCTGGGTACGTACAGCATAAGACGCGTCACCTGCTGTGTCACGGTCACTGTGGGTCTGATGAGACAGAGGGGACACTGGTACAAGGTTAAACTGTGTACGACTGGTGGGCTTCGAGCTTATTCAAATTTGGGTTATTCAGTGACTCAACACTTGGATATGGTGCCAGTCACCTCAATTAATAGCAACAAAAACCTCCATCAATCCAGATGAGCTCAAAACATGCTGATGGAGGTATGTAATATAAAATGAGTATTTTTGTATGTAACTTTAACGTTAATTTCCACAAGTCTGGACAATTAGTATAAGAACTGACAGCAGCGGTATGCACGGCCTTTTAATGGGGAAGAAACTGAAACCGAATTATGATATAGGTTGCCTGGAAGGTCAGCAAGTCCTGTCTCGCACTTTACACATGTCAGAGAAGAAAAGCTGCGTCTTTACGAGCGAATCGTAATTTAGTTTTCCCGTGAGACATGATTTTAATAGATTTTAAGCAATCGTTTTGAGACATTCTGTATCGTGCCTTGGCTGAGTTAGTAACCTAGTCAACGACTACACTGATAATGAGCGAGGCGTGTGGATTAATGCATAAAGCGAAAACCTACCAGACATGCACCACGAAGGAGCCAAAGGGCAATTAGAGAAACCGTAGGAGTGCGCTAGGTATGGGCAATAAAGGTCCGGCTCGTCTAGGTTGATGGACAGGGTCCCGGTACACCTCTACTAGACTAAACACGGAGCTCAACACACCCCGGCAGGTCACCGTTTCATTCTTTCTTTCCAATGTGGCATTTGGCAAACAGACAGTCACCCCAAATCCCCAGCAGGTACTTACCTTGGGAGGATTGGAGAGGGGGTCTCGCCGGTCTTTGGCTCTGGGTATCACCCAGCTCCTACACTTTTGTCCCTTATATTTTCGATCTGCTCTTCCTTTCTCGCCCTGCTATCTGATTTCACACAGAACAACGAACGCCCATGCAATCTGAACGGCTTTTAAATCGATTTAAATATTAACTTGAAGGAAAAAAACGCATTCGTTTGTAACAACTGATCATTTCCTGCGGCTTTATGTCAAATATTACTCCAGTATTGCACGATAAAACAAGCCACAAAGGAAACAGCAGCTGTAGTATGTGCAATTTAGCGATACGACAGCTAAATGGCTTAGCTAAACCGAGCAACCCGGGGCAAGCAAAAAGAGAAGGACTTCCCACACTTGTGTTAAGTATTTTATTTTGGATGTTTTCCCTTGCTTGGAGAAATAACAATGTAACTGGTGTTTGGTTATTGATTTTCTCTTCTTTTCGCCGGTCCTTCTAAAAATGTTTGCATTTACTGCTCGCTCTGCAGCACTCTGCTCTTTGTATCGTTTCTGCCATCAGGGCGGTCGTAATCTTGTTATACGTATGTAGTTTCCAAATAAAACGTTATTCTTTCTTCGATTATAGTTCTGTAATTTAGCCTTCAACAGTGCAAAATTTTCCAGATATTCTGGCGAATCAAAGAACCTGATCCCCCCTTCAGCTGCCCCGGTTTGTTACAATGTAACAATAGAGTTAGGAATGCTACACAGTAGCCATATATACTCATAGTGACATCATCACCACCACACTCAGCGAGCATGCCGGGATATGAAGTCTTCAGTGATGGTATTTTAACAAAAGGGATCGTAATTTGGGTCAATCTGAATGTCTTGACGCGTGTATTCATGAAATCCAAACGAAACGTCACCCATTATAGTCACGTTCCTATGATAAACATGAAGGTTGGTAACAGTAATAACTAGGCAATTTTAACAACGTATAACGCGTATTATGCATTTTCATTAAATCATGTTTAAATAGAAGTACTTAAGTTACAGCATATTCATTGAAGTTTTGAGAAAACTGATTTTAAAAACCACGATAAACAGCAAATGCAAGGTGAAAGGAAAACGAGACCTGTCCCAGAAATCTCAGAAATAATCATAAAACGTAAATCAGTGGTCGTAATAAAGCTTACGTCACCAAAAACGCACTGGTTATATACAATGTATAATCAAAAAACATACAATATGATTATGTAAAAATATATAGTAACTTAACTGCAGCAATCCACTTAAGAGAAACCCCATTATCGGCTAGTCTACAATGTAACACTTAATAGGTATATGACGTATACACGAGTTTGTCCATAGTAATCATATGTTGCAGGTGCGTGATGCTGTAATAGGTTGACATATTAGACTATCTGACAGACACGAAATACTAAATTACTTCTAATATTTATATTCAGGCTTCAACGGTGATTTTGTTACCATGGCAATTGATACTAGTGTTTTATTTACTTAACCCATACAAAAAATATAACATGAACGAGTATCATGGTAACTGTAATGTTAACTGACATAATTAAAGCTGAACATTAAAATAATACACAAGTATAAATATAGCCACCGTCACCACCACCACCGCCCCCCCAAAAAAAAGCAGGTCAATGAGGGTGAACCAGTTTCTAGCAGTTCATGTTTGGAACATTACAAAGCAGCAATATGAATTCACAAGTGCATACTGTCACCGAGCATAGTTTCTCAATTACATTTAGCATGTAACAGTTGGCAGTATGTGGAAATAACATGCTAAAACGATCAATAATGAAAAAAAACCACTCCCAAAACTAGAATATAAAAACAAATAGTGTATTAACCTAATCAGAGTAACTGATTTCTTAACTCAATATGTACTACAAGTGTTTATAATGGCTTCATTCTGGAGGAAACACAAGACTTTCAGTTTCAGAACCCCTACAAAAATCATTGTGTCTCATTGGCATGTGTGGTAGAACCCAAGTTGAATTTCAGAGGGAATACGGATGAACAGAAACAAAAGCACTGCAGTAAGTGGTTTAATCACTGACGCTAAAAACCAGGGACTAAAACGGATGTTAATTTTCACATCCTAATCTTCCAATCCATTTACGCATCCAGCACATAGCGTAGTTAACCTTACAATTAACCTGCTTACAAAATTCCAGCACAAAGTACAAATCTGCTTCCAAATGCATTAGGAATAATTAAGATATTGCCAAACTACTAAAGTTAAACAGTTCTTGATTTTGGAGGCCACTCTCATTTCAGCTGTGTATCCAAGGGGCATGCAAAAAATAACACAATAAATGTAATGACAGCTAATGGTCAAGGGACTGCGGGGTTGTGGGAAATTCTCCTCTAGGCAAAGTCAAGGCACAGGCAGTTACGCAATAACAGGATATTCTTTTTCTATGTCATTTGTCTATTTTATGGTTCAAGCTGTTTGAAATTCTGCCTGATGCATAGAACACTGAATTGGGCAGAAGTCATCTTTACACAACCACAAACTCCAGGGTCCAGGGCCCTCGGTTTTCTCAATGATGAGGCAGCTATGAACAGGCGAAGAAATGTGGTTCAGTTTGAGCAAAGCCGTGTGCAAAGGAAATGGTTCTGTACAGACTGCCACCATTACACCCTCCTTAACCCCAAAATTCTTGACAGTCCTGTAGCATGACAAACAAGCTCTTCCCACTAAAAAGCAGAGCTCCCCATCTGGATCAATGCTCCTTATTCCATTCTTGTCTGATGGGAAGGAATGGGTGGAGAATGAATAAAGTAACCTGCTTGGTTTGTACTGTCCTGTTCTCATTTTTTAAAAAGCCATTCACGTTTTTAATCATCCATAATGCTATAAAAAGTTATAAATACTGATCTGTGCCAAAAGTAGCTCATAAAAAAAAATACTTTCCTCCAACAATTTTGAAACCAGACATGCACATGAGAATGAGTTTTAAAGAATGCCACAGTTGCTTTATCCATAAAATGAGCGGTCTACATTCGCTCTGTACATCTTCAATATCACTCACAGCATTTCCCTAACTGTTAAACCGTTTCATGTCTTATGTACTTCTAGGCTTCTTGACTGGAGATTACCCTCCTCACCACCTCACCCCCTCCAACCCCACAATTCAGATCGCCAGAGCAACAATGCATTGACAGAGAGTTCCACAGCAGTCAGGGTGACCTACCACAGAACTGACAAAGACAGCACATTCTAAATACACAGCAATTTCTTTGGCGCACCCCACACACAGAAAATGTATTTCCTGAATGTGGGCATATAGAGTGTTTCACAAAGAAAGCATTAAAAAACAACCGTTAAAGGGGGTTGGATGTAGCATTACAAGTCATTCCCCTAAATTAAGACAATGTAAAACAAAAAAAAAAAAACCAAATCATTTACAGGAGCGGTGCATCTTCACTTTCTTGATCCAACAGCAAAGTCATCCTGAAGTCCCAGCTGGAATGGTATCTCACACAGTGCCAAAAAAAGAAAAAACAAAAACTTTGAGGGGGGTGATCGCTAGGAGATTGCTGTGTGCTGGTAACAGTGTTGAAGATTCAAAAAGTAAAGGTGCCTCCCCTGCCCTGCCCAACCCACAACCACCCCAATCACCCCTGCCCGTCCACTTCCTTTAGCGATGGCCGAAGTCTCCTCACTTCAGAATAATGTGATAGCTGTCGCTCGTCTCCGCTGTCAGGACAGAAAATACTTTTTTTTTTAAACTGTACAAGAAACATCACATTTTCCTCTTTTTCAAACCGCAGGTTTACATGGTCACTACCACATCGCACTTATATGCAAACAGGATTTCCTTACCTTTCATAGTGTCAAGGACAAAACAGGTCTCATCCTGGAAGTTCTGAATCATCTGTAAGGAAGAGGACAATTTCCATGGCGCTCTGAGCTGGTGCTGCTGGTGGCACTGTGATGGGCTGGGCCGAGGCGGGACACTCACCTCATCGCTGACTAGAACGTGGATACCGGAGGGACCCAGCTTGATGATCTGACTGATCTGCTGTGGGGAGATATTGAACAGCTGGGCGATCTTCTCCGTCAGTTCCACGGCTGTCAGGTCCTCCAGATATATGGCGTGGTACACTGAGAAAAGACATGCAAACACAAGATGCACCTTATAAACCCCCAATCTGTATATGGAGTCTTGGTAGTGATGTCCGAATCTAGTCCAGTTTCATTTCGATCTTTGGTGTTTTGCTATATGACATCATTGAGCTCAATTTAATCCGGCTGCCATAGGTGGAATGAAATTTAATTATCCACAACTTGTGGTAATAAGGCACATTTTTAAAGGTTGAACATTTGTTTAAATGTTCCCAGTTTAGAAGCACAAATACAAGGGAAAAGAAGCCAAAATAAAGTCACAAAAACCACCTTAAATATGAATCACATATTATCAAATGTATATGTTGTTCTACAATCTACATGCAGTAGCAGGGGGTTACTGTAAACACTGGGCAATGTCTGCATGATAAAACAAAAGCTGCAGGAATCTTTCTTAGCCAAACAGAACCAGCAAACGATCCTCATATTCACAACACCTTAAACGTCCCAAATGCTACAGACTTTCCAAGCAAAACGTCACAAACTAAATATGTGTCTGTTTTGTAGTCACATTTGTCACTTGTCATATTGTGGAAAAACAATGCTTTGATAACTGGGTGCAAAGGACATATTGTTAAAATAGTTTGTTAAATAAAAAATTTAATCCATTAAAGGTAAGCTATGATGCAGGCAAATGTATTTAAAGTAAAGCAGTTCAGCCGTCAAGTATAGTTGATCTTAACCGAATTGGTTTTACTAACTAATGTATACAGGTATGTACTTTACAATCTACCATTACATTGTAACAGACTTAAACTCAGTATCAGCTGATACTCAATGTTAAATGATTTGGACTAGAGAAAAAGAAGGAAAAAGAGGAGGAAGGGGCTGGATTGAGGACGATTTTCATGGATGATGTGTTGCGTTTTAAAACAAACACCTCCATCCTCTTGCAACATCCATCTCAAGTCAGTCCTGAATATTCAATCATCTCTTGAATCTCAATTCTGCAATCTAGGGCACCTCCTTAATGTTAAATTCTCTCTCAGCACATCCCCAGTGAAGTCTTACAATAACACAATCTACAAAAAATAAGCCTATATATAAACAGGTTATGTTGCTTTGCTAAAGGGATGACACACAGGCTAACAACCACTGCAAACCTCAATAAAGCCAGCTAGCATGAGTCAGCAGTGTGAAAACAAACACATTCCCAGAACTAATGTGCCTTCATTCTGTCCTGCTGTTTAATCACCTCACAAATTATCAGACAGTGCCCCAACCTTACCCATTTGTCATATCATTCCTCAACACAGCCAAGACAATTCAGCCATGGTTATTCAGCTATAAAATTCTATCAACAAAAGCGTTGCAAATACCACAATTAAGCCATACGTGAGCTTAAAGAAGTCTTTAAATAAGGAATCAGAATATGAAGTTCATTATTTTTATAATTATTCACTGATCCATTATTTGTACAGTAAAACAAGTGTAGTGGCTAATAATGAACTACTCCTGTCTTTTTTGAAGGAGTTCTAAGTCTACAAACAAATGAATGATGGGAAAGGACAACTCCTGAGTTTGATTCCAGAACAACCCGCCCAGGGCGTTCAGCAGGCACTGACCAAAGAAGGTGCTGCCGGCCCCCTCGCCATTCTCCTGTTTCTGCTGCTGCTGTTCGCGGACCTGCTGGGACTCCTGGCAGACGTAGATAGTCAGCCGCGGGCGCAGAACCCTGCGTGCGCAGAACACACGACTCCATTTTTAAACGTGTCACCAGAGGATGACGATGGCCCAGACACGCCACAAGGTTCACATGTCACCCTCGTCACCCCAGGCCACATCAGAGGGATACAGGATCGAGGGAAATCTGCAGCAACTCGTGGCCCAGTTCTGCAGCAAAGTTAAAGACAGAAGGCCAAGCTCACCGTCCTTTTAAAGCGTTGAAGAGGCGGATGCCGTCTGCCGGGCCGCAGATCTGAATGACGTCCTCCCTCGTAAGCTTCAGCAGATCGGCACCTGAAACACACACAAATGGTTAGAGACTATGGCATTACACTGAACTACTCCACAAAACTGACAAGTAAAGTGATTCCCGCTGTAGTGGAGGACTTAACCAAATATACAGCCCTTAATTTCAAGTATTCTTTTGATTTATATGTAAATGGTTAACGTAATACTGACGACGTGTCTCGGCTTTTATAAATCTGGTTCAGCGTTGGTCACGAAGCGCCCCCACAAGCCCTCACCAGAGAAGTTGGTGAAGAGCCGGCAGAAGGGAGAGAAGCGGTTTCTATGGAGCCACTGCTGCGCGTCCTGCGGTGTCGCTGTGGGCAACAAATTCTGCTTTTTCACAAGAGGGGGAGAAAACAATAGGGCCATTTACATGACTGGAGAAACTTCGCCTTTCAAACTTGTTAAGCTTACCAAAAAAAAATAAAAACGACCGTGAAGGTTAAATCCAGTGAGATTGAGTGCAAAAGAGGTAATGTGTCCCTGTTGGTACTTTGAGAATACAGCCTGTCTGTTCATATACATCAGCTCCCCTGGGTTTTATACAGGTAAATTTCTTCCCTATTTTTTATTTCGCTTTCAATTACTTTATGTAAACACTGTTTATGTAAACACTGTTTAGAGAACCTGAAAAAACACAAAGTCTATTTGGCTACTTTTACACTGAAGTAAAAAACATCTGGAGATCTCAGCTAACAGGTTAAAAAAAAAGCCTCACCACTAAGATGATAATTAGCACATAAATTCATGGTAATCTGAGAACTTTCTCTCTCTTCTAAGCAGATGGTGTGGCAAGGTAAAGCACAGCACTATTGTGTAGGAGAAAATTTACTCTTAAGTTGTGGGTGGGCAAGAGACAACATTGTGTCACTGTCCACAATGCAACTCTTACGTTTACGTTGTTATGTTGCTATTAACAGGAACTTTAATTAGTTTTAATTTTAAATGTCTGTTACAACAGTACTGTGCCAAACAGAGACTGACCCTGAAGACCTGTACCATACACACAGGTGTTTAGATTTTTGTTATAGCGACAATCAACATCACCAACGCACTTTAAACATAGGTCTGCATTATAGCTAAAGGGGGGGACACAGTGAGGAACGACTGGACACCCGCAAACACAGAGAAGTACTCACATCTGTCACTGGTGCCACAGGCTCCGGCTGGTGTTTGGGAGAACCGTTACTGAGGGCAAGAGAGGGAGATCAATCAGTTTCACCTTGCCTGAAACGGCCCCCCTTCCCACCTTTCACATGTGTGGACATCCACACCTTTGTATGCAGCAGACCCCTGCTTACATGTCAGCTTAGGGACCAGAGCCATGGCCAATGGATAAGCCTGCAAATGCATCTTGGCCACCAAAAAGCATAAATGATGCTCTACGTATCACTTGAAAGTGCGCATTAGAGTTAAATAGACAAAAATATATAAAAGCTTACCTTTAAATATACAAAACTGCAGCTAAACATGATGGAATAGCAAACCACACAGTAAGTGAACAGTTATAATTGAAAAGCGACTAAACAGCAGGGGGTTTGCTGTGCATTTTAGCTAGCCTGGGGACCAAAACTCGGCACTACACTGCTGTCTCAGACACCTACCTCTCAGTCACGGAGAAATTGTTGTGGCTGCTGTTGAAGCCAGGAGAGGGGGAGTTGTTGACGTAGGTGACTTCCGGCCAGGGGGAACACTGCAGATGAGAAACACTACGATTCAGCTCTGCAGTCCCAGCAGCTGCCCTGTCCTCATTCCCTGTCTACTGAAATGTTTTACATTTTTTTCAATATTTTTGTTAAGTTGTCAACATAATTTATTGGTCCGGACCAAAAAGATAGAGTCATAATTTCAGTCCAGTCATAATTTATCTATGGCATTAACAAGGAGCAAGTAAAATCCCACATGCAGAATATGTAGTCTATGATTTTGGGTCTACAGGAAACCAAATGAAATTCTGCTGGTTAACATATAAACACTGTTAAGTAACTTCCTGACATCATGTAAACCAAAAATTTGAAATAAAATAAGAGCCTGAACATATAGAAACTATAACCCATACAAGTTGGTTAATTCACAAGTTCAGCTATTATTCTACAAATAATGATGAGACAGCATTTCTCCAACACATATTCAACAGTTCCACTAACATACAAGTTTAGCATTTTATTCTATATATTTACAGTAAACAAAACATCCTGCTGTCATGAACACTACTAACTACAAATGTAATCAACCGTACAGCAAGAGGTACAAAAAACAGATTCTAATTTACAAAAACATCCCATTAGTTACCTTACTGGTTCTCACTGACATAATCCGATAACCAACTGAGAAAGTATAATAGTCCCACCCCCCTCAGACCCTCTTTTGTCTAAACCCTGAGGTTTGCTGGCTCACTGCCACTTCTCTTCCTGCTCCCCCTCCATCCCTAGACTGTTACCTCGGTCAGGATTGTGGTTTCGTAGGATGGCTGGTACTTCTCCTTCTCCTGAGGAGCTCGTTTCTCCATCTTCTCACGGTCTGTCTTCTGCTTCCTGTCCGCACCTTTGGGCTGCAGGAAGGGCAGCAGAAATACACCCCAGTTTTAGTCAAGTCCAAACGTCACCAAAGCTCACCTCCCGGAACCATCATCACACACCTCTGCCCCAGACTTCTTAAGTCAACTGTGATTATTAATGAATTTTGAAGACCTTATGGCTGCACCAGCATCAGGCCCCTTACCTTAAATACCTTGACCTGACAGCTGGCAGAGTGTAGGTGCTCTGTGTACTCGCCACTCTCATTCTCCTTGAAGGTGTCAATCTGGATGCGGAAAGGCACGCCTTTCTCGCCCCCGTGCTTGCGCATGGTGAACTCCGTGCTGATGCAGTGGACCTAGGGCAGAAATGTCCGCACTACAGGAAGTCCTTCACAGAGCTTGACAGAACCGACATGAGGGAGGAATGATTTAGCATTCAGAAACATTTAAAGTCCAAAAATCAGGCAATGTGGAAAAATGCTGGAATTAGTAGAAACTTCTCAGAGGCAATGGAAGCCAAAGAAAAGAAACAGAATGCTGTCCTAGTTAATGTACACCAGAGTACAAATTTCAGCTCTGTCATTGCCAGAGGGACATGGTACCTGAATAAAAACTGAGGTCCGCTTTGACGGATCCCACAGGAACTCGACCGTGTTGAGCTGTGTGGGATTCACCCTGGGATCGGTCACTCCAACAGACATAGGGATATCTACACAGGACAACACATGTAAATGCTGGATCTGTTTATTAGACATGCCATCAACCTAAGAGGCCTTGCAGCATCTCCCAGGTCTCACCCAAGTCCAGGATGCGGTCCCCGGGTCGATTCCAGCGCCAGCCCTCCAGCTGCTGGTGTTCTGTGTACTGTAGGCGCCGGTCATGGAAGACCACCCGTATGATGCTCTGAGTGTGGAGACAAGGCACAGCTGTCAAACACCACCCACCGAACATGATGAAGACAGAGACAGACATGGCGACCCTACAGTCTCGGTTGTTGTAATGGGCAGGTTAAGAAAAGGCAGAGCAGATTTATTTTAGATCAACATAGAAATGGAGAACTCTTCCCTGAAAGATAAAGCTGTAAATTATCTTACTGGTATTCTTGTATTTAAAAATGCTGTATGGGTCGCTTGTAGTAGTGGGGGGAAAAATGCAATAAGCATTAAATTTAGGGGGAAAAATGCAATAAGCTGAGGACAAGCATAAAAATACTAACAGATACAAAAAAGGCACACCCTGAATTCCACTGGAAGCTCAGAAAAAGGCCAAAAAAAAAAAAACACACTTACCTTCACCATCTTGCCAGTAATCTCAGGGAGTTCTCCCATCTTCCGATTGTCAAGCATTCGAATTTCATAAGACTGTCCTAAAGGCAACATTAGTGAGCTGTCAAGATCAGGTCCATAGAGCAGAGAGCATAACAACAAAACATTGTACACACGGTAAATCTATTTACAAAAAAGGAGTTCCCTTAAGAGTAATGGATACACAAACATAGAAGGACACTGGGGAACATCCTGGGACCCTAGAATCGTCAGCCTGGCCCCCCCTCCCAGGAGCAGGAACACGAGCCTCCCCTGGAGCCTGGGTCACCTTGGTTGAGGTAGGTGAGCGTTTCATCGTGCAGTTTGACCGCCGGGGAGGTGGCGGCACACAGCACGTACTGGAAGGGCAGAATCTTGTTCTCGGTGTCAGGGGGCAGGTTGGACTCTTCCTGTTTGAAGATGGGGAGGGCTAGCACATCACTGTGGGGACAGAAGACCCATCGCATCAGCACAAAAGCTCTCACAAGTGCTGCAGTGATGTTGCTTTCCTCAGCGCACCATCATGCATGCTCATCTGACACAGGGACAGGTGACATGGGTAGCAGAATGTGTCAACCTGAGATTAAACAAAAGCTTAGCTTGGGGCCTTATATTTTACAGCTCCATGTTTCACAGTAATTGCACATTTTCTGGCAAAGAAAACTCAGCGTATACTGAAACTGAACTTTAATAAATAAAACACGAGGTTAAAGCAGATCAGATAGACCACTGCAATTTGGGAAGTTACCCCATTTGAGAATAAAAGAGAACCTGAACATTTAAACATGAATGTTCAGGTTCCACAATGATCCATAAAAAATTAATTTGTTGAGACTATTGCTGAAGGGAAAAATAAACAAATAAAAAATGATGCAACTGAAATTTGTCTTGAACAATAACAGAACAAGAGTATATAAAAAAGTTTACAGTTATTTGTGAAGCATTTGTCTAATAAAAGATGTGAGTGTTGTTTGGTAATCTAATTGGTTTGACATGTCTGGAATGCTTCAAGATAAGGCTGTCAGATTCTAAGCACCATTCTTTGCTGTGACCCAGGGCACCAGGTACGTCAGCCTGTTTGATTTGTATCTGACGTCTACAGTGCGATAAATCAGAGCGACATTTGAAAATTGGATATGCGAGAGTGGGAAGAAGGGAAGAGGTGGTTTATAGCGGTCAGACATCCTCCAATCTCTTGGTTTCCTAGGAAACAACCAGGACAACTTGCACTGAACCGGCACCGTTCCTGCCTGGGTGCCTTTAGCTGCCTCTCAACACAAGAATCTGTTTCACAGTCAACAACAGACCCAGTGCTGTGAAAATGTGTTCAAGTACATAAAGAGCTGCACCAGGACAAAGGGACATGCAAAGCAGTCTCCATTACAAAGTCCAATCATGTTTATATGTAGCCTACAGCGTCTGTGCATTAATCTGAACACAATACCTCCATGTCCGCTAATTAAAGAGATCACAACATTTTCATAATTCTCATTTGTTAGGTAGAAAATATATTTTTTTGTTTGCGCATGAGTAAAATGTCTTTCAAAAAAACCCACACAAGTTCCATAAGCCATAAACTTTCTCCAAAAAGCAGTAAACTCCAAATGGGTGTAAACCATAAATGCGAAAAGACAAATTTACAGTGATTAAACCTGACTCAAGTTTAGTTTCAACCTGTCATGACTTTTTAAGGTCAAGTAGTACCAGATACACTCAATAATCCATATAATGTACAGTAATGTACTATGACAGGACTAGCACAAGACCCTCTGGAGTTGTCTTATTTAGTTCAATGCAGATGTACTAACTCATGTTACACAGCATCTTGGAAAAAAATGTTTAAGAACACAGGTTAATAGGAGCCACATTCTGCATCTCCTCTGCTCTGGCCAGCAGATACTGAAACTGCCTTAAATGACAAAATAACAGGTAAACTGGAGACATTTATTTAAAAACAAGAATCCTCTAAGCAGTGGAATGTTAGACAGGTAGTCAGGAAATGTCAGTCTCGGCTTTACCAATGTGATGAATTATTTCATTAAAGTTTTAACAACTCCATTAACAATCCTAAACTGTCAATATTTTACATTTTCCCCCTTCTTGAAACCTTACCTCATGCTGTATGCTCCAGCTCCAAGCTCTTGCCCAATCCCAGAAAGACTCGCATCAAAATCCTGGACCAGACCTGATTCGATCACTTCATCCGCCAGCGGTAACTTCAGAGCCCACGCCATGACAACTGGGACACGCAAAGTCTCAGTGTTCTAATTCGCGTGTAATTTAAAAGGCTCGAGCTGGCGGCACGTGTCACCTTTACAGTAGAATCTCTTTCACTTATTATGACGGTGTTTAACCTAAACAAAAAGAAATTTGTATTTAAAAAGCCACCAAGAGTAGATATTAAGCAAGTAACTTAATCTTAAATTAAAGTTAGTTAAATGTAAAATTTTACATTTTTTTATATTACTGAAAATAAAAATAGTTTCTTAGGAGTATTATTTAACACCGTCTCGCTTCCCACTAAGTCTAACTATCTAGTACTGTAAAAGCTCAAAACACGTTAAAAGTAATTGCAACCGCGATTAATAGGTCGCTTTTTAAATTCGCAGTCCTTTTTCAATTACAGAATGTTAAAAGGTAGATTCGATTAATTGTGTAATAAAGCTGGCAACCACAAAACATGGTTCTGTCTAATGCAATATATATTAGTTTTTGTGAAACAGATTTTAATACCCGTTTGATAGTCCAGTAGTGAATATTTCATTTTCTATATCATTTACTTTTTCCATTAAACGACATTTTAACTACTAAAACTTACAATACACCACGATTAAATAGTGCGTTGGTAAAGACAGCTACCTTTTTCCTCCACATTCTCAGCCCCTTGTCTTCATGTGAACTTAAAAAAACAACTGAGTTAAAATGCGATAGCGTACAGTAACTCGATAGTCACCACAACTTAATCGAATTATTATAAAAACAGCAATTAAAACAGGTATCAAAAATGCGATCTGTCGATGATGCCTTTAACAAATCGTGCGAGAATACACGAAAACTGGGGAAATTCGTGTTCTATGTTGCACAGCCCTACAGTCCCTACCGTAATATCCGTATATCCCCTTTTCATTTTCTTCTTCGTTGGTAAATGTCGCTGAACCTAAAGGGTTCACCATCACCACCTACTGTATGGAGTGAAAAACTGAGAAATGTGTGACAGCAAGACATGAAAAGCCAAGGTGACAGGATAAAAACGGCAAACTATTTGATAGCAGGCAACAGTAAAAATGTTCAGACAGTGACGTTTTAAAATGAAGTTGAACGCAAAGTTGTCTGACGAATAAAAAAAACTATCAAATTAAATTCAATATTTGAAATGAAAGAATGAAACAAATTGGAAACAATTTGAAAACAAAATGCAGTATCTAACATATTCACAATCTTTTGTGAGTTTGGTGGCCTACAGGCACGGCTCCAAAATGTACTGCCAGAGGGGGCCACACCCAGAAGTGAAGCAAACCACTGGTGTAAAGGACCGCAGCAAAGGCTGGTCAGCTCTAACACTGGGGTTCCCTGCCAAGACTCAAAAGCAAGCATTATGATGAGTTTCAGTCCACAGCTAGCTGTCAGGAATGGAATATGAGGATGGGATCTGAGCATTTATACATTAAGCGTCACACTCTGACACATGTCATTAGGGTACAGTAGCAGGTAACAGAGGCAAACCACAAAAACTGTCAAACAGCTCATTGTAATGTATTCATTAACAGGTAGACCAGCAGGCTGGAATCAAGAAGTCTCTCAGTTCAAATCCCAGCCTAACTGACAAGTGTGGCCCTAAGCAAGATGCTCAACACTAGCTCCCTGGGTGCTGCATGTGGCTGGTTGCCCATTGATCCCCTCAGAGGGTGGATTAAATCCAGATAAGTAATTTCCCTCAGGGATTAATATAGTACTATTTAAAAAAAAAAAATCATTCAGTGACTGAGGATCAACAAGTGGTTTTAAGCTTGACTTTTATTAACAGATATAATTCCAACCAATATGAAATGTCAAAAAAAAAATCATACATAATATAATCACATTTGTTATAATTTATTTGTACCATTTTACATGTATTCCACCTGCAAACCACTAGATACAGGTATGGGCAACACAATTTGTTGAGTACCAACACTTGTTTCCATTCTTTGTCTTGAATAAACCCTTTATTACACTGGCACATACATTAAACAACAATACCATATTCAAGCAGTTCCTATTTATAAAAACGTACAATAATCTGAAGAATTCTGGTACTCCAACACGTTTGCCCACACCACCCTAACTTGGAACATTTTTGTTAAAATTAGCAAGTACAATGGTTAAAATAAATATAATTTGTTTAATGTAGCTTTATTTCTTGTATATATAAATCTGTCAATATTTTATGTGTATTTGTCTTATACAACAGAATAAAGTGTTAGGTGGAAGGAACGCATTTTCTGTAGACAGATATTTTAAATTTTTCCTTTAACTCAATACTTTTAAAATAAAAAAAAGTTAATTTTTCCTTCATACCTGTGGTTGTCTTTAGACCAGGCAAGTCACCATCATGATCGCCTTCAGGCTTATTACAACTGTGCCAGTTAATCAATTAAAATATCTATAATCTATGTTTGGTTACAAGGTTAGACATAAAATAGTTCAACACATAACTGTAAAGAATTGAAAGAAAAACTTCTTATTTCAATGAGTTAACTGTCACAATATTGACAAAATGCAAAATAAAACTATTCACATGATCTTGTTAAAACAGCGGTCAGTCAGAAACAATGCTTCTGGAACACTTTTGTCACCTTTATAAGGGAGGAACATGTTCTTCAGCACTGTATTACATTGCAAGCAATCTGGCTTTTTCTCCTAAAGTAGCTTAAAGTATTAGATGAACGCCTAATTTACCTTAACTTGGAATAACAACACCACTTCTACCGAGTACAAATGTTTCTTGATGAGTCAAATATCTTTGTGAAAATGTGCCTTACATTACAGGCATGGAAAGAAAAAAAAAATTGGTTGAATTCTTCAGGGATGACATTGCATCAACCACACATCAGTACACTTTCCATCCCAGTGTGCATTGCAAACTGTCTCCTGGGGTCATATGCACAAAGGACAAGCATCCAATGCTATTCACAGAATTTCTGATGGACTGCTCCTTTATGGTTCATAAATTCTTATTAAAAGCAGTTCTATTATTTTTCCTTCACTACTCAATAGGCCTCTAAAATAAAATGTTGCCGTTAAAAGTCTATACAAAGCACATGATAATTATGCATTGTTACAGCATTTTAACAATATAATTTCTGTAGACAAAGATTAACTTGTATTATCTGAACACTAAATCCTGAAAAAAGCTTAAAGACCTAATAATTGACAAATCTTAGGAAAACGGTTCTGACTGAGGAAAACCCTTATACTTAAACTCAGAAATATCTCATGTCCCAAAAAATCCCAGTGTTCAATGTCTAAACATCCACTCTATCAACACTGTTGTGCACCAACATTTCTAACCAAAATTCCAAAAATCAAAAATGAGCATTTAAAATATTGAACACTGACAAATAAAAAGGAAGGAAAAAAAAAAAAAAAAAACTTTTAGCATGAAGTATCACAACAGTCCAAAGATACACCTATGTACACATACACTAAATATGAGAAATGACTGACAGCATGTCAAATAAACATCTAATTGTACTTGTACCTACAAAGAAATAACAGCTTCTGTGAACAGGGGGAAAAAAGCAGAAAAGACAAGGTTTCTTTTGTGTTCTGATCATCATTTTCACATATATCGTCCTTCCCGTGGATTAATATTGGTTTGTTTGACAGACCCTTATTGTACTCATTAAGCACATGACTGACTATCGTAATGCTGCAATTCCTGAAACAGACGACAGACTCACAAAGAGCAATCTTCTTATTCATCTTCTTTTACTAAAAAGGTTAAGAAAACTCTCCATACTTGCATTTTAAACAATGCGTTCAAACCTGGTTTTTATTTACTAAAATTACCATTTAGATATTAATTCCTATAAGGTGTTGTAAGACAATTTCAATAGAATTCAACAGTTTTTACCCCCTCCCATCCTGCCATTTTACATACTTTTAAAAACAATATTAGATGGAAAACAATAGGCTCTTGTCGCAGGTTAAAGAGGCAATGTGAACACAATTTTCCATGTCTGTAGGAGGTCTTATTGCAATAAAACATCTACACTGTATGAGTACAGCAGTGGTTAGGGGGGTGTGTCTAGTTTTTTGGACTTGAATTTCTTTCACTGCCCCTAAATGCACAATGTGAACAGAACAGGGAAAAGGAGGTACATGAGTGCACACCGTTGGCTGTGTTAATAAAACATCATTAAGATTCGCGGGTAGCAATCCTTGCATCTGCACACGTCTACCAGACCCTCAGAAGTGCAGAACGAATGCCACGTCAGTCGTCTGGTTTCCTAAAGTCAAAACAAAATCTGAGGCTCCTAAAATGTTTAGTCACAAAAAAACCACAAATGACAAAGAAAACAATGCATTTGTGCAGTTCAGAAATGCGCAGAATGACTGTTTCTGACCAAGTAGACAAACAGTGAAATGTTGGGAGTTGAAATGTATCCATTCATCACTTTCCACGTGTCATTCTTGGCCCCATTAAAGTTAGCATGGCTGCTCTGTGAAAGCCCCCATATGTTCATTAACAACAAGGGACGTCATATCCTGCAGAGAATCTCTACAGTCGCATCCACTTCATCTCTGTCTAGCACCTCAAGAAGCACCACACCATTATCTCTTTGCCTTTACAATAGCCATCTATAAAGGGACTCCTCACATAGCAAGGGCCACCATCCGGTCAATATAACAGAGTGAAGAAATCAAATCTCCTGCTTGCTGGTGCAAGAGCATGCGATCTCAGTTTGCATTCTATTTAAAACAATAGATACAGATCTTTACTGCTGGTGAGACCAATCTCAAACCTTATCCTTCAGTTCTTAAACATAAAAAAAAAAACAAAACTGCACTGTAGACAACAATGCATGCGCCACTCCTAGTCACACGTCTACACCGTAATGATTGTCCAACTCAATACGTCCAAACCAATACCAGTTACAGAAGAAATGCCATATACCATAAAGTTAAGACAAGCTTGAAGTTCCAGGTGCCCGTATCAGTAAAGAGATGTTTCTCCCCTCCCTCCTCCATGTCAAACTGCATATGATAATGTAAAGCCTTCAACTGAGAATCACATTAGACTGTACTTCAGTCCACAGAAATAGCTTAGCATGAGCACCTCCAGCAGAGGCAGGACACCTGCATCCAGGAACAAAGTTCACTTCTGTGTCCGTTTGCTTATAGCAACTGCATATTCTTCAAGTTGACCAGGTTTTCATGTCACATCTGCCAGTGACAGACAAGCAGATGTGAAGGTATGTACAACGCTGCCTGCTTAAAAGGAGACTTGTGGGGGGCATAGGAGCAAAAGCCTGGGAAAAACAACGTGAATTAGTTTGAAAGTGTTCATGACAACCATTCATTATCCCAAGAAACTGCAGGACAGGTCACCTGTGTCTCTGTTACGAAGTCTAACTATTGGCCCATTTCTTATTCCAGGTTTAAGGGCAGTCATTATTGTTGCCAACCACTCAACCAGGCATTTACTATCCGTTATGTTCATTCTTACTTTCTAAAACCCGCCCATCTCTTGCATCCTGCCATCCCAGCATTCCTGCAGTAACTTCCTAAGTCCAGCCGCACCCCCATCTCCCCACTTTTATTATTGGACTTGAAAGACGTTGATCTTGCTGGTGTTCTTCAGAGTCTGACGTCGGTTGCAGAACCACACTCGGACCACCTCGCGGTCGTAGTTTAACTCTTTGGCTATTTCTGTGATCTCCTGGCCTGTGGGCAGGGCGTTCTTCTCAAAGTAGGTGTTGAGGACCTCGATGGCCTGCGGCGTGAAGCTAGTGCGGCGCTTGCGCTTCTTGGACGGCTCCCCGCCAACAAACTCCATGAGGTTCTGCTGGCCCTTCTGGTTCCACAGCTCCGCCTCTGCCAGCCATTTCTCCAGGACCGGCTTCAGCTTCTGAGCGCTCTTGGGCGTTATGTCCAGCTTCTCAAACCTGCAACACAGTTCAAGTTCATTGTACATCTACAGCTGAGAAGGATGCCGAAGGTTTTAAAAGCAGTGGATACTAAAATGGTGAGTGGCACAGCAATGAACAACACCAGAGCACCTTGATTATATAAAAGATTATGCCAAATAAGTGTTTTGCATTAAAAAAAAAAAATAAAAAAAAAAAAAACAATTATGATCAGGGGCAGCGGCAACAAAAACTAATGTCGGGGGGCAAAAACGGGGGGTTCTATCAGATATATTCACAATATATCATGAGGGGGTTTGCTATCGGACGTATTCCGAGTTGCAAGCCCATAAATAGTGATGGGGGTGCCCCCCTGCCACCCCACTGATGAAAATTTTGTGCAGCAACTACATCTATTAGGGGTACACATATGTATTAGACCCTGATTGTATTACCCTTCACTGATAACCGGGGGATTCTGACCTGCATATGGCAGACTGGCTATAAGCTGGACCCTCTGTAGCGGTGAGTGCTTGTCCCACTTGTGTCTGCGTGAGTCCAAGAGAGAGACGGCGAATCTTGAAGTTCTTGGCAAACTCACGGATTTCTTCCAAGTTAATGCTCTCCTCATCTGTTGTTCCTGGCTGCGGTTCTGAAAAACACATTAGAGACCATTGTCATAACTTCTCAGGATGTGCAGAACATTGCATTAAACTTGAATTTTGAAAATTCTGCACAAATATGCAAAAAAAACAAAAAAAAAAAAAAAAAAAAAAAAAAAAAAAAAAAGAAAGAACAATGGGGAAAATTTTTTTTATAATACACCGTGCAA
>JABJVR010000087.1:10262027-10276422 GCA_025773905.1 Chitala chitala
TGATTTGAGCTTTGTGACATGGTGCATTATCCTGCTGGAAGTAGCCATCAGAAGATGGGTACACTGTACTCATAAAGTTTGAGTTACTGTTGCCTTTCTATCATCTCTAACCAGTCTGTCCATTCTCTTCTGACCTCTGACATCAACAAGGCATTTTCGTCCACACAACTGCCGCTTGTGCCAAACTTCTGATCTGTCTAATCCCATTTGATACATTGCCAGTCTCTGACCTTTTTGTATTTCAGGTTGTACCCATAAACTAATTTCTGAAGACTTTTTGCAGTCAGCACAAGAAAATAAAAAAATATATATATATGCTGAAATGTAAAAGGACAATATAGTGTGTTGGGGCCAGACTTTTCCTTCTTGTATCTGAAGCTGTCCTGAACTGTTAGTTGGGAATAACTAGACCAGAAAACAACAGGAGCATTCATGAAGAAGAATTGGTGGGAGAAGCAGCTTCTCACCTCCATTTGTCACCTGTAAACAGAGAGAAGGGCTTGTCATGGATAGAGAAGACGGGCCTTTGTTTTGCTGCCACAGGTTCTACTTCTATCTGGGTAGAGAAGCGTGCATTTGGAGAGATAAGATGACAGGTACACAGATTTATGGTCTCATATACCTCATGGATGCTCTTGCTGTCCATTCTTGCATCAAGGGAAAGTTAATGGATAGCTTCCTTGGAATAAAACAAGAATGTGTCTGATTTTACTCTTTTTTCCTTTTAACTGCTTGTCCCTCATTTATAATAGAAATAAAATTAGCATCAAACTGAGTTTATTCCTGCTCATTTGCATGGGTGACATTGTGCAAATTACAATTAAAGTAAAAATTCTGCATTATCTAACATTTATTTTAAAATCATATGTACAAAAAATTGACCGAAGATGTTTAAACTGTATCAGAAATGCTAGTTGATAAAACATTCATTGGTCTTTCAGACCAAAGTGTTACACAATGATGCATTTAGTGAGCATACAGAGATGACTGAGCTCAGTGAAGGAGAAACAGGTGTCCTGTAAGGTTCATGAGAGCCTCACCCTTCTCAACAGCTTCTGAATATGGAGTCACACTTCCTGCAGCTCTGCGTATTGTTTCCAGAGGACTGCAACAGAAAAATATCAGGCACTTCTTTTTTAACCTTCTGAAAAACATCACAGAATGAGTAGCAACAGGAAACCCTACGTGTCTGTGGTGTGTGTGTTTGATGAGGAGCAGTCAGTCATTACAAATGGTCAGTATGATGTACAACTTAGAGGGCTCTAACAACTTCAAAGTAAATAAAACGTTCCTGTTTTCATGAGTGAATACATAATTAACCTACTTGGTTAGTGGCACTTCCCACGACCCTGACTTGGTTAATGGGTGGGTGGTTAGTGCCACTGATAAACAGCATGTTTTCTTTTGGAAAGTCCCACTCATCTCCTGCCCCTTGCCTCACATCAGTCAATGATGATTGGGATGAGCATGTTCAATAAAGAAAAAAATAATAATTTGTCATTTAGCAGATGCTTTCATCCAAAGCAACTTACAACATTTCATATGCATGTTACAGTGAGCTAATGCTGGGTGTCTTACTCAAGGATGCACCAAGTGGCTGGGATGCTGTTTTACTCATTGAGCCACAATTTACAAAAAAATGTTTAATGCAAAACATGAGATGCAATTTTAAAACAATTTAAAATGTGAAAATTAATAAATGAAAACCCATGAATCTGAAAGGTAGGTAAATAACAAAGCTGCAGAAAGCAGCAGATGCATTGCAAAATAACAAACACCTCAAGAACGCTAACTGCTTCTTTCAACCAAATCTTATAAAAAGTGTTCAAGAAATTTGATTTTAATGTTCAAGACCTTCCTGTTTCGGTGCCTGTGTACAGCTTGTGTTAAGCACATTATGTGTTTACATTTAGGTTATATATTCAGTCTGGCAGTGATCTGAGGTGGACGTCACCATGGTTCTACTCACTCTTTTGAACTGGAGAAGGTCATTAACGGGGAACAGTCTGTCTTAATCCTGAAGCTGTCTTAAAGCTGACTTCCTACCTTCATTTAAATGAGCAGTCCTGAATTAACACTATGTTTAATGCCAATTCAAGTTTTTCCAAGATGGCTTAAGCTGTAGATTTTTTTTTTCCTCAGAAGGACAGACTTTGAAATTTTAAAAGTCTGACGGTAGAAAAGCCAGCCTCTTGTAAACAAAATATGATGCGGGTGTATATCACTCAGTCGTGGCAGAATAATAATTCATTTTACCCTTGCAAGTTGGGAAAAAAATGACATACACTTTTAAGCTCCTTGTGAGCCTGTTTAGCCACACTCTTGAGCTCTCTCTCAGAAATAATAACTTGACCATCCTAATTCATACTTGCTGTTAATCTTGAGTGAAGGTGTCATCAATTTGAACACTACTTCCACACACATGCACACACACACACACGCACACACACACACACACACACACACGTGCACGCACGCACTCAGAAATGCACATTAACCGACATCACAGCTGACAAGATGTCTGTGAATTGGTGAACTTTTTTCGCTTCAAAGCTGAATAACAGAAATAAAAGCCCTGCATTTCAAAGGACCTCTGGCTCATTTTGTGAGAGCACGGCACTTAGGATTCTAGGCGCAATGCCCCCTCCCCCCACTTTTCCCTTCTACACTTGATTTAATTTAACTCTGTGATGGGTGCTGCTCTTTCAGCCTTTTTACTCCCTCTCTGCCCTGCTTCCTCCCTGGCCCTCCCAGGCCCACACTAATTCGTTTGCGGAAGCTCTGAAAAGAGGTCCTGGGCCCGCCGCCTCAACAGTAGATTCATTCCTACCTTTATTTACACCCAGACGTTTCAGCAAGCAGAACCTCCGATCAACTCCTCATTCTTTTCTTACTTTTTTTTCAGTGTATTCAGCTCTTCCTTCCTGCATATCGTCACATCACTCCTAAATGGCTATAGCCATTATGACACATAGATGAAAATGTACTTATTTATTTGCTCTGCAGATGGTAGTCTTACCCGTTTTAACAGCCGGATGTTTTTTAAAATTGAAGTGTGAATAGCGTTTCCCTTGTTAACCTCAGGTATGACTCACCTGCACTCCAAACTAACCTTTGGCTGGCCTAACCTCCCAGCATTAGTAAAACCAGCTCTCATATCACTGCAGTTTACCATGGATTTCCCTTTACTTTTTCCGTTCTTATCTGCATTTCTGACTGCAATTTACACAGTCCTTTATCTTTTCTTGACTAAACTACTGGACATTTTTTAAAAAGGGTGCTTTCAGTCATAACCACTTCCCCTGAAAGCAGAAATAGTCTAAGTATAGTGAGTAATGCAATTTGCACTTTGGTTAAATAATCAGTCATTGGACCCTTGCTAAATTGTTCAGGGAAAAAAAATGTGGAGAAAGCGTATCTCATTGGTTCATTGTAATAGATCAATTTATATTTGGTCCAAGTTAAGCATAGGGCAATTTAAAAAATAAATGTCTATACCTGCCGAGCGTGATGAAATGGGTCCGACTACTGCTCAGCTGCCAAGAGCAGAGCGATTCAAAAGAAGTAATGAAAACGACCTTTTATCTACAGGAATGACACAGGGAATGGCTACTGTGGATTAATCTATGGGTAAAAAGAAGGGCCTTTGCTCAATCCTATAAAAAGGATGAATGGTCAGGACAAGGGGTCTAATTGAGGATACAAGTGTTCCTGAATGGGAACTGCCCATGTAGGTCAAAAATGGTGTCTTGGAAAAACCTTTTTTGTCCTTTAGTCTTGAGCTGCTGAGGGCAATCTATGGCATCATTTGTCACAGTCTGAACTGGTTTGAAAAACCAACAAAAGAGTGACAAACACAAGTGCATTTTCACGCCTGCATGGCGTTTCTGCTCCTGAAGCCAGAAGCACTGCCAAAGGACCCAGTGAAGGCAGGTTCTCACACCGGCGCGCAGGACTTTCCATCAAGCACAAACGGCTGAAAATGATGCACCACAATCTATTTATTATGTTGTGCTGACAGGTGTTACCCAGTATATATTACAGGATACATGTCAGTTACTATTTGGTAAGGTCATAAGATCATTACCATGAATCAAATTAAAATTCAAATTTTGAGCTAGGACAGTGCCATGCCTGCATCCCTTCAGCCACAGAACATAAACCCATCACCACCAAAACATCTGTTTCTGGGAAAAGAGATGGCCAGTGGGTTCTCTTGGACATTTTTCCCAATCAGTGAGAAAACTATTTAATGTTCCAGGATGGTGGAGATGTCCTACCATTTACAATGGTAGAGCTCCCCTGGTGTAGGGTGTATGTAAAACGTACTTTAGTCAATCTGCCAGGACACACTGGCAGGGATGTGACATGGATGCATAAAAGGCAGAAATGAGATGAGGTTCTGACTGTGTGGATGGACTGCTCCAGCTTGTTTACAGCAGCTGACCACTGTGGTGTCCTAGATGGTGGTGCTAGATTCACTGTTAAATAATAACTGTTGGAAATTACCCTAAAACAGAATATTGACCCTTGACCTTTGGGTCAGTCAGGAAGGTGAGTGCAGCAGAGGAACATCAGTATTGTGTACATGTACCAGTCAATTTCATTGGGGGTGCTGGGGAAGGGGTGGAGGGGAGAACAGCCGTGCTGCCAAGTTTCTGTGCATTCAGGTCTGTAATGAGCAAGCAGCGACTTGTTTCACAGCTGTTCCTATGAGAGCCGACAGCTCACCCAAAAGGCAGGCTGCAAAAGAGGAGCAGAGAGAAAGCAGCCTATGAGAAGCTCTGAAGGCGGCCATACATTTAGCTTTAATGGGGGTCTGTTGCCTCCACAGGCGTTCGGCAGTCTGCTGCATTTGATGCCAAACTGTGCAGAATGGGCAGGTTTGCCAGGCAGCTGGTGAAGACTCACACACCCCATCTTCTTCACAGCCTAGATGGAAATTAAATGAATTACAGAAAATAGAATTCATTTGTGTATGTATATAGTTGTTTATTTATATACAGCATGTTTTTATATGTATGTTAATCAGGTGCAAACACATAAACTTTCCCCTCTGTGAAAGGCGCTGTATTCCTGTGCAGGCAGATTATGTACTGGTTAATGACATGGGGTCAGTGCGAAGCTCGCTGGGTCTACACTTTGGGAAAATACTCATTTTTAATTTCTCTGGGAACTGTACAGCTGTGGAATTGGCTAATAATTAAATCATATAAAAAACAAAACAAAAAGCTTTTAAATAAGTGTAGAGTAGAAACAAAGTTAAAGCATATTGGTTTTGAATGTTAAGGCAGGGGTCTGTAACCTTCATTTTGAAAAGAGCCCAAAAGAGCCGCTTTTGGACCATCTCCATTTACAGGGAATGCTACTGCAGAGGGGTGGAAGAGCAACATGCAGCTCCAGAGCCGTGGGTTGCTGACCCCTGGTTTAGGGTAATGCTGGTACCACCGGGAAATGATACAGACTCCAACAAGAAAGTGAAAAGAAAGATCAGAGCTCTACCTGAATAGTTTTTTTTAGCATTTGTATTGCTTTTGGAAGCAGAGCGTCACAGGCTAAGATGATGTATATAATCTGAAATGAGTGACTTCTCCACAATGCAAGTCTTGGTAGAAACATTTGGAGCTTCTGCTTTACCCAGACATCAGAATGCCATTCTGGCATCTCCAAGGGAGCGAGTTCAAAGTCACATAAAGCAACATGTGGGCCAAGCTTGAATGCCAGTGAAAGAAACACAAAACTGTGTAACAGGCTACTCCTGAGATTTGTGTACAGTTTGCTCTCTGTTGTTAACCTTTCCCAAGGCATACACAGGACAGTAAGGTGTTTTGTCCATGGAGGAAAAGGAGGAATTTTTCACTGGCTTAAAACTGAACCTGTGTTTCCCATGTGGGGGCAATCATTCTGCCACTGAACCAATGTGTGATGTTAAGTATACTCAGATGACAGGCCTGAGCTGTGCAGGACAAGTACTGTCTCAAACTGTGTTTCAGCAGGGCATCTGTCAAGTGCTTTAATTTGAACAATGCAGCATGAAGCTGCATAAAAGGGTCACACAAACTATCCTGAGTGTTAGTGTGTTAATAACAAAAGAAAGAAGACATCCATTTCCCATGGTTCTGTTGCACGGTGAACCATGAGCCAAGGCTCCCTGTGGCTCGTCCTCTCGCTCTTAGTGCCACGTCTGTTTCTTTAACACAGAGCAGCACACCGCCCCCCCTTCTGCCAAACACACTTTGCAGTTGGCATTTTACCAGATTTAAGTTGACTGTAAAAGTTAATGACTTCACAGGTGACCCAACAATAAAATGTGGTTCAGCTTCCTGCAGAAAAAAAAAGATGAATACAGAAATTGCATTCCTTTATGCTTATTATATGTGCTGGTTGAGGAAGCACAAAAATGCCTGTATTTTAAAATCAAATTCTAAACAGTTTAATTGCTTAATTGCCCAGTTATTTTATCTGCACTATTAGCATAAGCAGTTCTTGAGAAGGAGCGCTAGCATAGCAGAAAATTGGCATTTGGACCGAGGGGAATTAAGAAGCCAGATTGCGTAAAAGGGAGGGGGGTGAAGATATTAAGCTAGTGGAACCGACATTTGCGGCTTTTCTCTCATTATCATCTGTTTCTGTGCTTTCCCCCCTCCCCCATACATTCAAGTCCACCTCCCTTGTCAAGAGCTACAAGAGAGGGACAGCACTGGAGCCAGATATCGACCAAAAATCAGCAAGCAGCTCAATGGTTCTGTTCACTGTTTCAAGTCCTGGCAGCTGAAGCGCAAGAACACAAATGGGGGAGGGGGTTGGAGGAGCTGATGTTTCTGTGGACACCGTCTATATTCCAGGGGGGTTTGCATCACGCATCATGCATAAGCAACATGGACCTGCCAGATTGGCCCTCGGGGGACAAGTGAGCCAGGGAAGATACACCCCCCCCAACATTTAAGGTTTTGGTGTAATGTAATATGAAATTTCCAACTATGCCTTTAAAGTGAGTGTTTGAAAATTATAAAGGCAAGGCTTCCACCAGCTTGTCCTCTTCCCAGTGCAATCCCTTCCCCAGGTAAATATCACGCACATACCCAGGTGTCCACAATGGGCAGGTCTGACGCTCACATGCCCAGAATATACACTTTCGATGGCGAACGGGAATCAGCATGGCCACTGTGATGCCCTGCACTGTGTGCTGTCACACACTCCTCCTGCAACCATCATTAACACCTTCTGTGCCACAGTAGTACTTCTGTCAGATGGGACTGGTTGGGATAGTCTTCATGTTCCTTGCACATCAGCGAACCCACCAGCTTGTTGCTGGTTGGTGGTTTGTCAATACATGAACCATTGTTGGTAAGTGCTCACCACAGCTGAATGGGAGCAACCCACAAGCCCCACCATTTCAGAGATTCTCTGACCCAAAATGATTTGGCTATTGTCAGAATCACTCAGGTCTTTATGTTTGCCCATATCTCATGCATCCAAGAGATCAGCGACAAGAACCATCTACTACATCGCAGAGCTTCACTTGCACTGTTGTTAAAACTCAATGTTACTTGCTACAAGTGTGAGTGGTCATAATGTTTTGGGTCATTATTACATGTGCATGTGTATTACATTATTATTACATGTGTATTACATGATCTTCACTACAAAGGTTCCTCACATATATAAAAAAAAAAAAGTTTAGGGTATAATATGTTGTTTTTCTGTGTCAGAAACTGAACCCATTTCCCAGCATTTAAAGCCCAAAGCCTTCAATTGGTAGGGCCCTGGTGTGATAACACCTTTTTAAAGGTCTTATTTTTACAGAGGAATTCCATATCCTTTATAAAAGTATAATTTCAGTATTATGCAAGGTAGGGTCAGGGGACAGTTATAACACTGCAGTTGATGGCATATGAACTATACAGACAAGCTGGCAACATCTCTCTGGTTGGTGTGTGTCTATATATATATATATATATATATATATATGTGTGTGTACTGGGTGTCTTGCTTAAGGACACACCTGGTGACTGGGCTGGGATTTAAACCAGGAACCTTCTGCATCCTAGCCTGATGTTCTACCCACTGAGTCACCAGGTATACAGACGCCCCTTGACTTATGCACATCCCACATGCAAACATTCATAGATATGAACAAAGGCCGCTATAAGTTAAATTTTTTTTCGGAGAAAGGAACTGGGGAGCCGCAGCTAAAAAAATTTACGTGCGCGGCTCTCCAGTCATGCACGGCGTTTGGCCGCTATATCCACCGGAGTGCTCTAAGATTTATTATGATTTATTGCGAATTATCCAGTACATCGCGTATTCATCAGGGTTGGTGAAAAGCATCAGGCTAGTGATATTAGTGGTAGTGCTATAAAGTGTGTTTTGTCAACCAGCCCGAAAATGGGGACTTTAATGCTTTTCAGTAAACAGCAAGGAAAAAAGAAAACCTGGCACGTAGCCCATACAAGATAAATTGTCGCCTTACTTAAAGGGGCAGTCAGTTTGGGGAGTTCGGTTTCAAGGTAACCTCTACAATTATATTATTATAATAATATAATTATTATTGTTATCATTACTAAAATTCATTAACATAATTTATGCTTCTTTTCTTTTTATTATGTTTTTAGGAAAAGACAAACTTTTATGTTTTAATGCAATTTTATTATGTAACTAACATGCTGTAGGAATGTTTGGTATGACCACACGTAAAGTGTTCAGACAAATTATGAACTTATGAACAATTCACCTTACGAATGGCCTTTCGGAATGCAACTCGTTCGTAAGTTGGGAAGTCTCTATAAATATAGATAGATAATACAGAATTAACAGCAGGCAGATGATTGAGGTTAAAGACAAAAATAAAGCCAGACAACAATGGAGGAGAGGAACCAAAAACTCCACAGTGTGGAGAAAAAACCTCTGGGGGCCCAAGTTTGACTGGCTGCCCAGCCCCTCCTGGGCATGCTAACATTACAGAATACACAGTTGAAAATGGAGACTATGAATGTAAATAGCATTATGGAGTCCTTCTGTGCTCCAAGTTGGGGAGCAGTTCTCCTCAGGCTCAAGGCATTCCTTGGGCGAAGGCCCCAGCCAGGGAGGGGGGGTACTCTGGGTGTCAATGACTCTAGCAAGGCATCCTGCTCTATTTTGCCTTTTTGTGTGGATGTTTGAAAACTGTTTAAGCCAGGCTATCCCACTTCTGTAGCTGAGTTGCAGAAATGTTGCTTGCTGTTCTGTCTACACACTGTCATTGAGTTCACATGCCTCCAGTGCATGGACTGCGTCCAGCTGTCATTCACGCCTCCCTCGTACATCCATTACTTTATCCTTACCTGACACTCCCTTGTCCTTATTTTCTAGAAGAGGACCATCCTGGTTCTATTCATTGAAGTACTTCTGTTCCCCAGGAAATCGTCTCTTGACTCAATCGACCTCTTACTGATTCCCGCCCCTCCATCTCTGGCTGCTACAACAGCTCTCTCCTTTCCTCTGATTTCCAAGCATTTCTGTGACTCATCCTCAAAACTAGTTGAAATTCACTTTTTTGGGAAATGGTGGAGGCTTCTCACACTTTTTTTGCATCCCAGCATTTGCATTCCATCTTGGATTTCTTTCTTTCATCTTGTTTTATGCTTTTTACACACACTCTGCTCACGCATCCAGAACAAAACACATTTTAAATGAGACTTGCAAACCATATAATCTTGCAAAATAACTGCCAAGCACATGCTGACTCTCTGTGAGAGACTGAAAATTGCCCCCTTTAGCTCCGGTGGCTGGTCTACAGAAGACAGGCTAGGGCAGGACAAGGCAGATGTGATGTGAAGTGCAGGAGATCCACACAGCTCCGACATGCTTGAGGCACTTGTGTTTGTTCTTGGCATCCTGCGTTTCCCAGCATCAGGGGGCATCTGTTTCAGACTGGAGCAATAAAAGTATCTCAAGTGTGTCCCAACAGGAGCTGACATTGGGACCACCTCCCTTATTCCCTTCAAAAGTGCATCTTCTCTGTTTTGAATGTATTCCTTGGAAATGTCTCTCTATGCTAACAACAATGCCTCAATTCGGTTTTTCCACCAATACTAAGCAGAGGTGTTACACAGGGGACAATGTTAAGACGTTAATTCATCATGCTTCTGTTGTGTGCTGAACATAAATACTTTCCATATTGAATCTCACATCTTTCTATCCGCATGTGATGCTATTGCTCTGTAAAACATACTATGACTCATTTCATTTCTCATGCAACGTCCATGTAGCAGTAATTTCTGCCTCGTCCTTTACCTGCATTAATTATTTCCTCAGAGAAGGTGAGAAGTGAAGAATCTAATGTAGATTTTGTTACAGTGCTCTGGTGGAATGTATTTTTCATCAAATATTCACTGTTTCCTTTCTTAGCAGGCAAAAGTAGCAATGAAGACAAGGTTTCATTTCTATTCTTCCAGTATGCCAAAGAGATACAAAACCAAAATGTCAGCTGTGAACCAACTAATAAACCTGCACCTTTGATTGAGCTTAATTCTAGACATACGCAGACAATCAGTCCAGGGGGGGTCAAAGACACATAGGTGAAGCAGTTGCATTGGCTCTAACTGGCCACCTTAACCTTTGTACAGAACACATTTACACTGAGGTGTGTATAGGGACATGAGAGGGGCTAATACCCATAAACCATTACGTAAGTTAAAACGAACTTAAATGTCATTTAAGGTACAATTTAAAGAAAAAAAACTGGCTGGCACACAGCAGAGTGCTTTACTGAATGGCAATTAGTATTGCCCCAGTTTGAAACTGTTAAGCTTTTAATGCATGATAAATCTTCTACTCCATTAAACCCACACCCAGAGAGGGTTATTAATTGCTTGGTTATGACACTTGTTTTTATGGATCACTTCATCCTGGTGTAGAACATCATCTGCATTTATTTACTTTCTCACATCCCCATCTCCATGCCACGAAAACACCCATCGCTCACCAAACCGTTCGCCTCATTCCTCCCTGTCACATTATGAGGCAGTGCACTGCCGTCGTTACCGTCACCACCGACATATTCACTGTTTCTGCATCCGTCTCCATTGTTTATTGTGCCAAGTATCTTCATCAAATGGACAGATATCCGAAAAAAAGCATGTCATGACTGACTGATGCCCTGACTTTTATCTTTGAGATTGTGCTTTTGTCAGAGGATACAAAGCATCAGAGAATGATTTATTAGACTAGTAATAATCCCAATAAATACATTTGGAGTGTATTTACAAGAGTGCCCACACAATAATTACCTTAATCTCAGTAGTTGAAGGTTGGCTTACAGAACTTTACATTCTCATTTCGAGCGTAACCTTCAGCAGACACCCCTATATTCTGTTCTCAGTATTACATGAGGCTCCTCCCCATCCCTCCAGATAAACAACCAAAAATAATCTTAAAAAGCTAAACTGCAGTGTTCCTCTGCATGGTCATGTGTTGACGGTCGCTCTCAGCCTCTTTAAACCTTGTGTTCTGCTAATAGATAAACCAGAGTCAAGCAGTGTCAGTATCTTTGAGACACGGCATGGTGAATTAGGAACACGAAATGAGATGGAAACACCACTATAATCAACTTTTATCACACGACTGAGTCGACATGTCTGCCTCGACTGAGCACCAGATAACTGCCATTCATTTACACAATTTATGTCATATACATGTATTAGCAGTCTTTCGCTTGGCAGTCCAGACCTGCAGCTAATAATCAGCAGATTTATATTCAGCAAAACTCTAATGGGAACATGCAATAATATTTTGTCTCACCTCTTCAAGGGCGAAGCTTTTTGAAAAGCAGGAGACAATCAGAGGTCCAGGCTGTATGAATAGTTCTTTTTGAAGGGCTTTTGATGTTTAGAGCCTGCAGACCTGTCCTACTGATGCATGTGGTGACAATGTCTGTCAGCTTTTGGCCAGACTGCCACAGATAGGCAGACTGACCTGTGGAATAATACTGAGCCCCACAAAGAGCTCTTAATAAATAATACAAGATTTGTATTATTTATCTGTAACTACTGCCATATATTTAATACTTTATCTTGAAGTGTAACAGGTTCATTGTAATTATTTCAGTTAGACATTAATTTCAACATTGATTTCATATAGGTTTATTCACTGTGTATCAATGCAATAATTGTGTTTTTCTTGGCATACAAACTACACTATATTGGCAAAAGTTTTGGGACACCCCTCCAAATCATTGGATTCAGGTATTCCAATCACCTCCATAGCCACAGGTGTATAAAATCCAGCAGCTAGACATGCAGACTGCTTCTGCAAACATTTGTGAAAGAATGGGTCTCTCTCAGGAGCTCAGTGAATTCAAGGATGGTACCGTGATAGGTTGCCTCCTGTGTAATGAGTCCATCCATGAAATTTCCTCGCTACTAAATATTCCATGGTCAACTATTAGTGGTATTATAACAAAGTGGAAGCAACTGGGAACAACAGCAACTCAGCCACAAAGTGGTAGGACACGTAAGAATACAGAGTGAGGTCAACACATGATGAAGCGCACAGTGCGCAGAAGTTGCAAACTGTTAGCAGAGTCAATAGCTACACACTTCCAAACTTCACGTGGCCTTCAGATTAGCACAACAACAGTGCGTAGAGAGCTTCATGGAATGGCTTTCCATGGCAGAGCAGCTGTATCCAAGCCTTACATCACCAAGTGCAATGCAAAGTGTCGGATGCAGTGGTGTAAAGCACGCCACCACTGGACTCTAGAGCAGTGGAGACGTGTTCTCTGGAGTGACAAATCACACTTCTCTGTCTGGAAATCCAATAGACATGTCTGGGTTTGGCAGTTGCCAGGAGAATGGTACTTGCCTGACTGCATTGTGCCAAGTGTAAAGTTTGGTAGAGGGGGGATTATGGTGTGGGGTTGTTTTTCAGGGGTTGGGGTTGGCCCCTTAGTTCCAGTGAGGGGAACTCTTAAGGCATCAGCATACCAGGACATTTTGGACAATTTCATGCTCCCAACTTTGTGGGAACAGTTTGGGGATGGCCCCTACCTGTTCCAACATGACTGCACACCAGTACACAAAACAAAGTTCCACAAAGACATGGCTGAGTGAGTTTGGGGTGGAGGAACTTGACTGGCCTGCACAGAGTCCTGACCTCAACCCAAAAGAACACCTTTGGGATGAATTACAGTGGAGACTGCGAGCCAAGCCTTCTTGTCCAACATCAGTGCCTGACCTCCCAGATGTGCATCTGGAAAAATGGTCAAACATTTCCATAGACACACTCCAAAAACCTCATGGACAGCCTTCCTAGAAGAGTTGAAGCTATTATATCTGCAAAGGGTGGCCCAACTCAATATTGAACCATACAGACTAAGACTGGGATGCCATTAAAGTTCGTGTGTGTGTAAAGGCAGGTGTCCCAATACTTTTGGCAATATACTGTATGTTGTGATTTCAAACACTACTTTTAATGCTTTTTGTGCAAAGAAATTTGAGTTGTTGTTTAGAAACCAAATCAGAGACTGAAATTTTTCCTTTTGTTAATTTTCACTCTTAAAGTGTTACTCAGTTCAGGGTTGCAGCTGACCTTCAATTTAACTTTGGTAACATAAACCATGAGTATACACTGCATGGGGTCTTAACCCAATACAGGAAAAAACACACACACACAAGCATCCACAAACAGGCACCGCATACATACACGTACACACACACACACACACACACACACACACACACACACACACGTATTGTAACTATATACATTTACAGTGTGGTAGAAAACCAGAGCACTAAAAGGAAACACATGCAAGAAGAGAACATACAGTCTGAAGCCAGAAGTGTGAGGCCCCAGTACTACTGAAATACTTCTTGAGACCCACTTTAATCCAGCTCCATAGAAAAACGTGGATATACTAAACTTCCTTCTTCCAGATAAGAACCAGTCTTATTTGTTAGTGCTAACCTATAACAATATGGAGATATTAAAGGTGAGCTCCAGTAATGATGATATGATTCAATATGAATCGGACTTTGAATTGAGATGGTGACACATCCACACACGTTTCTAAGGTTTTGCTATGGGATGGTGATATACCTTCATGTTACCCTATTAGTATAACTTACACTTTGCTAATCGTCCCAACCTCAGGGCCTGGGATTATACAAATAGGTTTAGCTACATAGCCTTGTACAGGCATCCTGACAGCTACAGCTGCCTGTACATGTGCAGGATACTGCATGTCTCTATGTCTGTATGTTTTACAGGCGTCCTGACAGCTACAGCTGCCTGTACATGTGCAGGATACTGCATGTCTCTATGTCTATATGTTTTATAGGCATCCTGACAGCTACAGCTGCCTGTACATGTGCAGGATACTGCATGTCTCTATGTCTGTATGTTTTACAGGCGT
>JABJVR010000087.1:10288935-10320858 GCA_025773905.1 Chitala chitala
ACAGAGGTGAGCAGTGTGACAGATGTGAGAGGTGTGACAGAGGTGAGCAGTGTGACAAAGGTGAGCAGTGTGACAGAGGTGAGCAGTGTGACAAAGGTGAGAGGTGCGACAGAGGTGAGCAGTGTGACTGAGATGAGAGGTGCGACAGAGGTGAACGGTGTGACAGAGGTGAGCAGTGTGACAGAGGTGAAAGGTGTGACAGAGGTGAGCAGTGTGACAGAGGTGAGCAGTGTGACAAAGGTGAGAGGTGCGACAGAGGTGAGCAGTGTGACAGAGATGAGAGGTGTGACAGAGGTGAGCAGTGTGACAGAGATGAGAGGTGTGACAGAGGTGAGCAGTGTCAGAGGGCTGTGCTGGAGCTGGGCTGTACAGTACAATGTGTTAACTCTGCTGCGGGACCCATTCAGCACCAGTAATAGTAAAAAATAACACAGAGCCTCTGGAGTTGTACAATCTTGGAAGGGGCATGGAAGCATTAAATCAGAACAACGAACAGTTGACTTTTCTCTGGACACCTCTTGAAAATTAAACAGATATGTAGAATTAATTATGAAATAACTTCACAGGAAACCCCAACACAGAGAAATAAAGCATTTAAAACATTACAGAGATCAAATCATCAGGTTAAAAAGTTACGTTCTTACAGCTGAAGTAAGCATTACTAATGCATTAGCACAAAAGAAACATATCCCTTGAGCTGTTTTTGTGACATCTACCAAAACTGGCTAACAGTTATTTGACCAGTACAACAATAACATGAAAAATCTTGCAGAATAGATCAACAAAAATAAAATGGGTTTAGCGGTATGCCTGATATAGGGGCCCAGTGGCATCTGCTTTATGAATGATGCAGGAGCCCAGTGGCACCTGCTTTATGCCTGATATAGGAGCCCAGTGACACCTGCTTTATGCCTGATTTAGGGGCCCAGTGGCACCTGCTTTATGCCTGATGTAGGAGCCCAGTGGCACCTGCTTTATGCCTGATATTGGAGCCCAGTGGCACCTGCTTTATGCCTGATGCAGGAGCCCAGTGGCACCTGCTTTATGCCTGATATAGGAGCCCAGTGGCACCTGCTTTATGCCTGATATAGGAGCCCAGTGGCACTGATCTGGATGTGTGTTTTATCATTTTTGACATACACAGGAAGAGAGAATTAGCTGATCAAAGTAATTGCAAAATTTAAATGATTGCACATTAATTTAAAGTAACCATCACATGAGATCCAGACCCGATCTCTTGTATTGGGTCCCAAGTGGTTAAAAATTAAATGCAGTTAAGAGAACTAACATTTTTGAATAAAAAGGTAAATACTGTACAAATGTGTGTTTGTGCTTTACAGAATCCGTTATGTAAATTGTACTACATGTACCTCAACACAATGAAATGACTAACATTGACACTGAGCAGTGTCCAATTCTGCAGGTACCATGTTTTTTTTGTCATCTGTAACAATTTCATTCCTAAGTGTGTGATGTTCTCTGAGCTAGGTGTCACTGTCAATCTGTGACATGAGGTATCTGCCTCATTCTTTCATCCTTCATTCTGTGTCCTCCCTAATGAACTTTCACAATAGAAACTACTAATTACATAAATTAATTCACATGCGTTGTCTATAACATTGGAAGATAACAATTATGTGTCAGTCAGAAACAGAAAGACTTCAATGAAGCATCAATGGAGGAGAGTCCTGTGAAAAGGAGTGGTGTGACGGAGGAGAAAGACTCCTGTGAAAGGGAGTGGTGTGATGAAGGAGAGTCCTGTGAAAGGGAGTGATGTGATGGAGGAGAGTCCTGTGAAAGGGAGTGGTGTGATGAAGGAGAGTCCTGTGAAAGGGAGTGATGGGATGGAGATAAAGGAGATTCCTCTGATAGGGAGTGGTGTGCCACAGAAGAGACATCATTCCTGAACTCTGGAGTCAGGGATGGGTCAGAGGTCCCAGCTGGGCTTCACTCCTACACGCCACTGTCGGAGCGTGCCAGCCTGGCCCGAGGGATGCCAAACTCCTCTGCCAATGACCTGTCCTCTGGAATGACACTAATTAATGGGGTGTGAAATCCAAATGCAGATGAAATCAGACTTCTCTGTGGTCCCCTGGCTGGTGAACACATCTGCACTGTGTGTTGCTTGGGTCTCTCAAACATCCTCATTCTTCCTGCCACCCGCCCTTGATCTCATTCTACATGACCTGAGCATAGCTGAAGGGAAATGGAGGAAAAAAAAATCAGGTTGCACAATTACACAGAAAGAGAATACAATCTCATATCACAAGAATACTGCCATGTGTTTCTGTCGTTGTGGGATATCAGTGAGGATTTTTGTTTTTCATATCTTACATTTCCTTGAGGACAAAGAACACCAGTATTCACTGGTATCTGAAATGTATCTGCAATGTTTCTGAAAAAAATGTGAAAATGGAAATGATATGCTTAACTCTAACATGGCATCAGTTGTTTTCAGTTGGTTTGCTATCTTGTGTTCACTTTTTCTGTTGTCCAAGTGTAAACAAAGGCAAAACTAAAACAAAATGTCAAAATTTCTATCAGTGAGAACAGAAAGTCACATGACAGCAAATTCACTTGTTAAATCTGAATTTCTGTCTGTGCTTATGTTAATGTATCAGTTGACCAGTCATCTCTGTATCACCATGGCAGATCGACCGACATTCAGTTAACAATCTGCACATGGACTTGACACAGCTTTTATTAGGTTTTAAAATAAAAAAAAAAACACCAAACACTCAGACAAAGGCAACTATGTTTTCCAGGCTTGAGACCAGTACCTGCTTGTGCAACTCCAGCAGCTGGGATTCAAACCCCCGACCTCAAGGCAAACATGCTAACCACTGAGCCACCACACTGTCCATAACTTCCATCCATCCTTCCATTTTCTGCCGCTTATCCAAGGCCAGCTTGTGGGGTCAGCAGTCTAAGAAGAGACGCCCAGACTTCCCTCTTCCCAAACACCTCCTCCAGCTCTTCCGGGGGAACACCAAGGTGTTCCCAGGCAAGTTGGGAGATGTAGTCCCTCCAGCATGTCCTAGGTCTTCCCCAGGGTCTCCTCCTGGTGGGACATGTCCAGGAAACCTTCCCAGGGAGCCATCTCGGAGGCATGCAAAACAGATGCCCGAGCCACCTCAACTGGTTTGTCTCGATGTGCAGGAGCAGTGGCTGTACTCCAAGCTCCTCTCTGATGACGGAGCTCCTCACCCTATCTCTAAGGGTGCACTCAGCCACCCTGTAAGGGAAATTCATTTTGGCTGCTTGTATTTGAGACCTCATTCTTTCGGTCAAGACCCAAAGCTCATTACCATAGGTGAGAGTAGAAATGTAGATTGACAGGTCAATCGAGAGCTTTACGTTTTGGCTCAGCTCCTTCTTCATCACAACAGACCTGTACATTAACCACATTGCTGCTGCACCGATCTGTCTGTCAATGTCATAGTCCATCTTTTCCACACTTGTGAACAAGACTCCAAGATACTTAAATACCTCCACTTGAGGTAGGATCTCTCCTCCAACCTGCAGATGGCAAACCACCATTTTTTGGTCGAAAACCATGGCTTCAGACTTGGAGATGCTGATTCTCATCCTAGCTGCTTCGCACTTGACTGCAAACTGCTCCAGTACACGCTAAAGGTCTTGGCCTGATGAAGCCAACAGGACAACAGTCAGTCAGTCATCTTCTATACTGATGATTCCTGGTGAGGGTTGCAGGGAAGCCTGGAGCTCATCCCAGAACACAGAGGGTGCAGGGCAGGGGACACCCAGGGAGGGGTGCCAACCCACCACAGGGCACACACACACACAATTTAGACACACTAATCAACCTAACCTGCATGTCCTTGGACTGTGGGAGGAAACCGGAGAACCTGGAGAAAACCCACCAAGCACAGGGAGAACATGCAAACTCCAGGCACACAGACCCAAGGCAGGATTTGAACCCCAGGGCTGGAGATGTGAGACAACAGTGCTAACCACCATGTCACCATGCTGCCTATCCAACAGGACAACATCATCTGCAAAATGCAGAGATGAAATCCTTTGGTCCACAAACCAGACTTACTTTGGCCCTTGGCTGCGCCTATGCATGAAGATGATGAACAGAACCAGTGACAAAGGGCAGCCCTGCAGGAGTCTGACATGCACCGGGAACAGGTCTGACTTACTACCAGCAATGCAAACCAGACTCCTGCTCCAGTCATACAGAGATTGGACAGCCCTTACCAGAGAGCCCCTGACCCCATATTCCCATAGCACTCACCCCAGGGTGCCACAAGGGACATGATTGAATGCTTTCTCCAAGTCCAAAAAGCACATGTAGACTGGTTGGGTGAACCCCCAAGACCCCTCAAGCACCCTAGTAAGGGTATAAAGCTGGTCCAGTGTTCCACAAGCGGGATGAAAACCACACTGCTTCTCCTGAATCTGAGGTTTGACTGTCGGCCTGATTCTCCTTTCCAGCACTCTGGTATAAACAAAAATTTCCCAGGGAGGGTGAGGAGTGTGATCTCCTTGTAGTTGGAACACACCCTTCTTAAAGAGGTACCATCACCCTGGTCTGCCAGTCCAGAGGTACTGCCCCCAACCACCATGCTATGTTGCAAAGGCATGTTATTCAAGACAGCCTCACAACATCCAGAGACTTAAGGTATTCAGGGCAGATCTCATCCACCCCCGGTGCCCTGCCACCAAGGAGCTTGCAGACTACCTCTGTGACTTCAGCCTGGGTGATGGACGAATCAACCTCAGTGATGGACAAATCAACCTCTGCAGAAGGCATGTCAGTGGGGTTGAGGAGATCCTCAAAATATTCCTTCCATCGCCTGACAATATCCCCAGTTGAGGTCAACAGCTCCCCACCTCCACTATAAACAGTGTTGGCTGACCACTGCTTCTCCCTTCTGGGACGCTGGACGGAATCCCTTACTTCCACTGTCCACCACCAGGATCTGGGGTTGCTACCATGGCAGGGACCAGAGACCTTACGGCCACAGCTTCTTACAGCAGCGTGAACAATGGAGGTGGAGAACATTGGGGACTCAATGTCCCCAGTTTCCCTCAGGATCTTGTTGAAGCTCTCCCAGAGGTGAGAGTTGAAGACCCCTCTGACAGAGGGTTCAGCCAGGCATTCCAAACAAACCCTCACAATACACATAGTCTGCCAGGTCTGTCTGGCTTCCTTCTCTGCCTCCAGTTCCAGCTCACCACTAGGTGATCAGTTGACAGCTCACCCTCTCACCCAATTGTACAAGACACATGGCCAGAGGTCGGATGACACAATCACAAAGTCAATCATCAATCTCCGTCCTAGGGTGCCCTGGTGCCACATGCACTGGTGGACATCTTTATGACTATCAAACATAGAGTTCGTTATGGACAACAAGTGACTAGCACAGAAATCCAATAACAGAACACCACTCAGGTTCAGATCAGGGAGGACGTTTGTCCCAATCACGCCTCTCCAGGTATAACTGTCATTGGCCACATGGGCATTGAAATCCCCCAGTAAAACAATGGAGTCCCAAGTCGGGGCTCCTTTCAGCACCCCTTCCAGAGACCCCAAGAAGGCCGAGTACTCTGCATTGCTATTTATCCCCTACCAGAAGGTGCAGGGAAACAACCCTCTCATTCACCAGGGCAAATTCCAACACATGGCGGCAGAGCTACAGAACATGTGCAACTCCAGAATAGAAGAGAGTCCAGCCTCTCTCAAGGAGTTGGGTTCTGGAGCCCAGGCAGTGTGTAGAGACCAGCCTGACTCACTCTAGCCAGTACCGCTCAACCTCTCGCACAAGCTCTGGCTCCTTCCCCCCTAGCGAGGTAACATTCCATGTCCCAATAGCCAAATTCATCGTTTAGGGATTGGGTCAGTGAGGCCTCCCCCCCAGGACTGCCACCCAATTTCCAATGCACTGGCCCCTTATGTTCCCTCCTGTGGGTGGTGGGCCTACAGGAAGGTGGGCCCACGTTGCTATTTTGCTGAATTAATAAATAAATAATAATAAAATGAATTAATAAAATAGTAAAAATACTTTTTCAGCCTACATTTTCCCATGTTTGAAGGAGAAAATTGATGACATTAATTTGGCATTCTTGTAATTTTAACAACACTTGGAGATTATAAATTTCTTAATATTGTTCTTTGCTGGTCACAACATTTCAAGTTACGTGTTAATGGATTTATTGTGACCCACATTATTCATTGAAACACTCATAGTTACCACAGGAGTAGTTCAATATTACTATTTATTTGTTGAAATATCAGGTGTGTCTTATTTCAGGTAGTCAGGTATATTATGCTGCTTTAATATCCACAACACTTCAAAATAAAACTGTATTCACAAATGTGTCTTAGCATAAGGGTGCAGTGGTAACAACACTCAGCTTGTCAAAGTCACACCTGCCTGCTGATGATGAAACGGTCCCCTGTGTGATGTCATGAACGCCTCGCTGATCTGTGTGTGCACATGTGAGCGATGGCCCCTCACCAAGAGCTTATGCTGAGGAATTCTGGGAAAGAATCACTTTGGAAAAGCCAGCGTGCTTTCCTGTCTGAATGTGAACATAACAAGCTCATACCTCTAAGCAGGAAGGCCAAAGACAAAGTGCAAGAGCTCTTCTGTTGTGTGTTGTTCTCTGGGCGACAAACTCTCTAGGAAGGGAGAGTTTTATTAACAGTCAAAGAATAGCACTGACAATAACCCTGGCAAAGTAAAAATCGAGATCCTAGACAAAGTTATGCCCCATGGACAATGCCTTTCTTGTACAATAATTTACCCCAAAGAATAAAACATTTCACATCAATTTGTTTGCTCTGCTCCATCTAAGTGTATGGCATCCTTCACTCCAGAGTCCAAAGAAAATAACTTGCTGTCTGTGTATGTGTGTAAAACATTCACATGGACACTTAGACTCATTGTAAATGTAAAATACTCTGTGGGTGTGATTATGAATGGGGGGGATGTGGGGGAGAGAACAGGTTGGGTAATATCTAAGGGAATACCTTTTCCTAACCAATAGCTCCATAAGTTTCTTTTCCAAACTTTTCTTTTTCCGAAGAGTTTTTGGATTCCCCTGAGTACTTCTACATTTCATTGAAGTTTCTTTTTCCTTATTTTTGGAGAACTCTGTTATTTTTTAAAGATTCATGGCATGTTATTCTTGGATTTAAACCTTTTCTTTTAATCTCTTTCAGCAGGCAACATGATTGGTTCTGATGACATTATTTTTGTGTCATGCTTTTGTTTTTCTGTCATAAACCTGTCTTAGGTCGTGTTCTTTGCCTTTTGGCAGCCTGAGTTATTCAGAGGGAAGTTCACTGTCCTAGAATTTAAATATAATATCTTCTTGAGTTACTTAACAAACTGGTTTATAACTGCAATCAAGTCCCATGGGAATCCAACATTCTCATCTGACAAATGCACATGATTATCTTCTATCTAAAGAACACAATATTATTGGCAGGTTTCAGTACACTAAAACAATTAAAACAGATCACCTATACAGTGCTTTTGTGTGCAAAATAACTCTTTTAGTGGTGAATGTAAAATGAATAGCAACCGAAAAAAATAAAGATTACATTTTACTTTTTGCAAAAGGAAGAGAAAATCTTTCAATGGATGTAGCCTAGGCTATGTGCCAGTGCAGCTGACTCCTGGCAAAGTAGACACTGTTTTACAATTAATTTAGACTTGTATTCCCAGATTACTAGCATACCTGTTTTCAGTTTAATGATTAAGTCATAGAATATAATCAGACTTTTGTCTATACTTCAGTGCGAGGTCTCAGTTACTGACTGGCCAGTTTTGATGTCTCCTGCTTCCTTACATTACTCCTGTCTGTCATTTGGCTTGTTTTTACAGAGTTCTTAACTCTTAGCCCAAATAGCTGACTACATGTTTTGGATTTGATGTTTTTGATTTAAGGTTTCTGTTAAATAAAACCAGCACCCTACACTTGAATCTACTTGGTTTTTTGTACCAGTCATTACAGAAAAATCTAAATCAAAATTGTCTCTAGTGTGTGAGTGCTTTGTTTTGCACTTGTGTCGAATTCAGTATGCACCCTGTGTTGCCTGGTATAGGCTCCTGGTTAAGACATGAATGAATACAGATATATTAAATTATTTTCTTTCTGTAAGATACATAGTGTTTTACAGATATGCAGTAGTCATGTGACATGGTTGCACACAGTTAACATGCATGGCTTTGTGGGCAGAGCACATGGCTCGTCACTGTTATACTATTTCTGTTAGTGCTTTTGTATCATAACATCTGAGTGATTTCCAGGAGTATGTTCTGTGCACCATCTAATTGATTTAGATCCATTAAATTCCAATGCAGTCAAGTTGATTGTAAATGCCAAATTAGCCAAAGGGTTTTGGGGATTGAAATGTTAAACAAATCTTGAAACAATTCACTTTCTCCAAGTTTACGACCAGCTCTTGGATACATTTGGAGAAATGAATTCTGGACATGAAATAAGTCTTTGGATTAAAAGCATGAATCTGTGAATATTTTAAAAAAGAACTATGGGATTTTTATCTCTTCATATCTAGATAGGAAAATATATGGCTTGCATCTTAAATGCATTTTTTCCCTGTTTTACAAAAGAGATACATGTCCACACTAAACAAGTCATGATATTTGGAGAGTATTTTGACATATCCTTCCACAATCCTTTGCTACCTTGTATAAAATATTAAGCCAGTTTATGTTTTAATAAATGCCTGTGACCTGAATAGAAATGTTGATGTAACACTCATTTCTCAAAGTTAACAGGAGATGACAGAGGTCAGAAAGGGAGAAGACATCAGTGGATTATGGTTTCATATTTAACAATATTGGTAGAAGCTACACAGAAGATGTTGATAGGCTGATTAATTATGCCTTTTAATAGTTCCCTCTTCTCTTTGAGTGCTTGGTGTGTCTCAGAAGGCATGGGGTTTAATATGCTTAACTACATGTGCTTACTCCTGTAAGGTGAAAATATCATACTTTTCATCTCGTCGAGCTAAAATAATTTTTTAAAGTGTCCATTTGATCACTGGGCTTTGAAGTGCTTTAAACATTGTATTTTCAAATTAAAATTCCATCAGCACAGAGTCACGTTCACTTTGCGTCAGTACTGTCGATGAAAGGGTGACATGGATTTCTAAATGGGACGTTTTTAAAAAATCTTATTTTTCCATGCCCTGGAAAAAAGGGCTAAAAAACACCTATAAAGGTGACTGTCACATGGCAAGCACAACTGTCCATTTACAAACTGCATTGGATTAGCGTTGTTCTTCCTGACTCAAACCCAAAATCCCCTGTAGAGTGGTCTTTATACAGATTATCTGCTTACACAGGGGCACACAGCAGACAGGCTGGTATTTCCCAGTGTTAAAACAAGCACACTGACAGCATCCAGACATGCAGACATGAGAGCACAGACACACACAAACACACACACACATGACTTTTTCATAATGTCTTCACCCATTTTAATGCACACCAAAAAACTATCATGAAAACTGGGAAAAATTTAACAAAAAACTGCAGTATCTGCTACATTAAATATTGTGAAGCAACTCTTTGTGGACACTTTCTCAGAGTTTGTCTACAGATATATTAATAACTATTCACACACAAACACATACACACAGACTGAAATCAGTGGCAATCGCACTCACAGTTAGGGCTCTAATTAGTATCATGCATACCAATTAGACACCACTCTAAAAAATCCACTCCAGTACGGCTTGGTTATGCAAACATGAGGACAGCCATTGGTAATTAAGTTTGGAGCTCAAAATCCCCACGCAAGCACAGTGTTCAGTGGACAAGTGTTATGTGGAATGATCAGCATTACTGTTAGTTGAGAGCTACACAGCAGCTCTGCCACACCAACATGATGTGCAGTGTGATGAAATGTACCGAGCCATCACACTAGGTATATCACTCAGGAATTACACTGATCTGCCATAACATTATGACCATGGACAGGTGAAGTGAATAACATTGGTTGTTGGTTATCTACAATGGGACCTGAAAGTGGGTGGAGCATATTAGGCAGCAAGTGAACATTTTCTCCTTGAAGTTGCAAAAGAGTATTTTTGCTCAACATTAGCTGGGTGGTCATTAGGTATATGGCCGATCAGAGTGTCACCACTTGTTTTGAGCTGCTTGTAGTAAAATAAAACCCCATTTTCATTCCCACTGAAGATTATTTGTGTACAGTGGGTCAAGCCTTTGCCTTGTGCATTTTGTAAACAGCTAAAATTCAGAAATTTAAAGAGTTTTATGTCACACCCCTGCCTGTCATGTTCCCTCTGTCCCCTAGATGTTGCCCTTCCTCCTGTCCTTTCCTACCTGTTCCTTCATTATCAGTTGCCAGCCTTGTGTCGTTCAACCTATTGGTGTGCCTTTATGTTCCTCACCGGTTTGTTCGTCCTTGGGTGGTTGTTGTAGGTGTGCTATTGTAAACTAGTTGTTGTGCTCTCATTGTAAGAGCCTAGTGTTGTTCCCCTGTTCTTTATAGTTTGGGTTTAGTTCTTTGTGTTCCCTGTAGTCAAGCCTTTGTGCCCAGTTTAGCCCTTTGTTTATACACTCTTCTAGCCTGTATTAAAGCCTCCCTCTTTGCACATTTGACCTCGCCACTCCTTCCTGATTGGCACAATGTTACATTTTAAAGCAAACATTGCCTAGGACTAATTTATATACTCTACCTTTTGTTAACCAACATACATATTATAAGTGTTTTTAAGATTTTTTTAAAAGCATCTAGTTTTCATTTTAATTATGTATCTGTATATGACAAAATGATTAAATCAACAAAACTTTTATTTCTGGTTAGTGTAGTAGCAAAACTGTTATTTCACTCATGGTTTTAAGAAAAAAAAACATGGTAAAATGATGGTATTTGTGCTTATTACACCAGATAGGTTCACATACACTGGACATGGTGGAACACTGCAAAGACTTTGCTCAATGCGCACGTGATCAGACTAAGTAACCACCACGCATTCATGGATCGATCACTGCATTCATACAAAGACATTGCTCACAGCGCATACATGAAAACACACTGGTCACAGCAAAAACATTAAAGCTCAGTGTTAACTGGATGTTTCACAATACAGGAAGTCCATGCTATTGTGCAACATCAGGACTGAATGGTGAGTGGTGCTGTTAGGCAGTACATGAATGCCATCACTCCATGATTCAGGACTAAATGAGCTGAGAAGATCCCAGAGGTAATGTGTATGTAAAGCAGAACACTGGGTGTGCCCTGTCTTTGTACACCATCTACACCTGCTCTTCCCCTTCTCAGGTGCTATGATGTTGTAATGTGCACCGCAGCTTTAGGGAGGAGGTGAAGGGAGACAAAGGCTCCCAAAACAAACACCAGGAGGGAAATGACAGCTTTCAGTAGCACTGACCTCTGGCTTCACCCCAGTGATGAACCAATTTGTGGTTCATAGTAGGAAAACATGGAAAAAGGAATTAAAAAATACTCCATGGATCGGTTGAAGAAACCCATCCAAATGATTTCCTTGCTTTGTGGTACCTCTGTGGGCACCCATCCACCATGGGCGGTCAGGCATCTGCTATTTTCGTCACCAGGAGGGGAACAGAAGATCTCTACTGAGACGGTTCCTCACTGCCTATTGCCTCAGCTTAGACAAATCCCAAATAGATGCAGACTTATCTAAAATAATAAGAAAAAAATAAAGATGAAATAAGCATAAATTCAAATATAATACAACCCCAATAGAAAAGATACATATGTTTTAGGGAACAAAATTTCCAAGAAAAGATAAGCTCCTCAAATATCCTGACCCAAATATGTCTTAAGTTCCATCCAGTATACCACAGCCTTTTGTAATACTTCAGTGGAAAGCCTTCTTATGTTAACAAGGCAGGAACTTCCCACTCTTGGGGGAAGATAGCAAGGGGGGGTGGGGGTGGGACTGTACATGTCACTCAGGGATCTACCAGGCTATGAAGCTGCTACTCTGTATGAGAAGGAGGGAGCAGGGAGGAACAGGGAGAATGGTCCAACCAAGCAGCAGCCCTCAGGGACTCATTACTGACTCCAGCAGCAGCCGTGGCTTAGGTACTGTGACTGTGACTGTGAGCAGAGCTGAAAACATTTGGAATCACTGCAAAGGAGAACTTCTCCAGCCCAGCCAAGCACCACACTAAGTGAGCGAGTACCACCACAGAAAGCTGAAAGACCTTGAGAAGCAGAAGAAGAAACTATAGAAAGTGTATATAGTAGTATATATCTATCTACGTATCTATACATCTATATATACATACACATACAGTTGTACCCCTGTATCCACTGGTAGTACAGATCAAGCTTTACTGAAGTTGGCTGACCAGATAAGAGTGGATGCCTTATAATTAACCCTTTGTTAAGTTCTTGGTTGTATTGGCCTTATGTTTGTGTGTCTCTTTGAACTCTTGCAGGACTGACTCTGAGTTGGAGAATGTCTGTTGGTTTTCATGAACGCCAGACACCAAGCTGAAGAACTAATGAAGAATCAAAACATCAACAGAAAGTCTCCAGTTAGAGATTTTAAAAGAGTATAAATGTGACTTCCTGAAACACGTGTATTGTTGGGTTGTTATTACTCAGTTGTAAATATAATTTTCATACTTTTTCACAGGTACTGACAGCTTGGTGCCACATGCTACAGCATACCTTCAGAGGTCTAGTGGAGTTACTGCCTCAATGGGTCAGGGCTATTTTTTTCTTAAAACATTATACTGGAATTATATGAACATTATGTAAGATGTTCATGTAACGTTTACTTAAGTAGTGAACTAGTAAATGTGAACCCATTCTTTCAGTCACAATTGAACTTATTGGACTTGTAAGAACAGCAGGACTTTTAGATTATTCCAAGCATCCTTCTTAAACACAGTGAGAACAGGTTAGTTCTAAGCACAGGGAGCTGTGTGGCATATCAAATGGAAACAGGGGACACATGCATATATGGCCGACCCTCCAGTTTCAAAGCTGGCCTTGTTAAGAGTTTATAGCAGTATTCTGGGCAGGGCCATTTGTGAACATGCACCTTGTAGGTGACCTCCTAGAATGCCATTTGGTGAATTGGTACCGAATGCCCCCTCCTAAGATATTGGCTCAGTCAGCAACACATTCCTTTCCAACCCCACCCCTACCCCCCCAATCCCAGAACACAACTTTGGAAATACTGTAACCTCAGTATACAGTCCAACAAAAATGGCCCTGGTTTTGGGTAAGGAAACTTCCTGAACATTATGTGTTATTAGTCTGGCATGGTGGTATTCTTTTCTGAACTGTTCTGAATGTCCGGAAGTTTCTCACTCTGAATTAAGAAATGTTCTCACAGGTGCCAGAGCTTGCATATATTATCAGCTCATATTTGTACACACATAAATGTGTGCCATGTGTGGAGAAACGCATGCAGCTTGTAGACAAAATGCATTCAGGGCCTCGGTTTCAACTTAATAATTTTCTCTCTGTGCAGACACAAATGAATTCTTCAATTGCTTTAACGTAATACATTTAATTTCATCAATTGGAAAACCCACACACACTGGCTGCCTCTCCAGGCGGTTTGAAGCTCAGTGGAATAATTAAACCTGGATAAAGAGAGATGAATTAATTCTTGCCAGAAAGAATCAAAAACAGGTTTAAGTTTATTGTGCCTTAATTTGATATTTTCTAAAGTAATTAAAAATAATTGTCTGATCAATTTGAGCTCTGCTTCAGAATGCTGTGTGGGCGAGGCAATTAATTAAATGAGGATGACCCTCAATTTAAAGGTCAAGTAATTTCTCTTTTCCTTCAATCCCTTGTGAATGAAACTAGAGCCAGTTGTCTCAGAGTCTCATTTGGCACGTTCTCGCGCCTCTCCTGACATTCCTCCCAATCGAACGTTGTACACACAGATGTGCATATGCACACTCACACACACACACACTCTCTCTCTCACAACCACACGCGCTTAGATGTTTAATTAGTTGCCTCTGTATCCCTTAAAAAGCACCTGGAGCAGCAGAATGTGGAGGAAAGTTAATTGGCACATGGAGCTGCTGTGCAGCTCTGCCTCATGTCACAGAACAGAACACAAGCAGCTGGATGTGGGGGGCTGAAGAATGAAGGAAAGTGGGTCAAATGTGAGGAGAGCAGGATCCCCAAAATTACAGCAATACAAGGAAAGTATGCAAAATGCATACAGTTTCAAGTACCTTCTTTCCTGTGTATGCATCTGTCTCTACACCCCCACCCCACCATCCCAGTACAACATGTTAATTATTTACTTAGCATACACATTTTATCCAGAGCAGCTCAGAGCAGTTTTACACATGCACACTGGTGTGCTTCACAAAGGTACTACAGTTTATGAAATCCCCTCAGTGCAACTGCACTGCCTCTCACCCTGGACCACGACCCATCAGCCCTGACACACCTGTATCCCAGCTTTGCACCCCATGACTGATCACCAGGTTCAGCAGTGTGACATGATTTACTACATTCTTGCCTGAGGCAGTCCAGCAGGGTTCTCACAAAATATAGGCATCACAGCTTTACCACTGATTCTACTTTCTTACAGTTTCTTCTGTGATGCCAACATTGCAGGATGGCGCCCATGTTCATTGCTCTGAACTTTTTTGTTAATGCTCTGGAGTAAGAGTACTTTGGGACTTAGTGGTGTCTCTGCTCTTACTGCACTGCCCTCACGACATCAGGTCACCTTAAACTCAGTCTTACAGTACAGATGGTTCCTTCCATAAGTAACTAATGCATTCTGCAACCTGTTACTCACCTTCGTTTTTGCCTATGTTGGAATTTCCCTAATTTATGTGGCAACACCAAGCCGGCAAGCAATTGTCAATAGACTAAAAACAGGCAGCTGCTCACCTGGCCCAGGTGTCCTGCCTAGTGCATGCATTCACTTCTCACATATTTTTGTTTTTTATAGTCACTTTGTGAAAATTTCATGTTGAAAATGTCTTGTGAATGTACAGATTTGCATACGTGGAAATAATTTAGACAACTGTCTGTACACCAGAACCTTCAACTGATCTGTTTAGGCTGCAACAAACAGACAAAGATTGTTTCCATCTCTTCCTGTTAATTGCATCTGCTTACCTTTCCACCCTCCTGCTGGTATAAACCTGAGCTTTTTAGTCAGCAAGACCCTAATAAAGCCAGGGGTAGACTTTAAAAATGAAGATACTTACGGGTCAGAGGTTACTCCAGTTCCTTCTCCAATTAATTGGTTGAGCTTGTAGCCCATGCTTGACAGATTAAATTATCAAGTCTTGCAATCCCCATAGCTTCTGCTCATTGACTATTAATAACAGCTGAGGCCTTCAACAGAGAGCAGAGAGCATCATGAATACTGCAGAGGCAGGACAGGAGCCATTACTGCTTCTGCCTCCATGTTCTCTATTGCATGTATAACATTAAAACTCCCATGAAATAGACATGAGGTCAGCGTTCTGAGGTGGCTGAAATGTAACCTCTCTGCACCCTATGCATAGCAACACAGGGAGGATCTGAAACACAAATTTAGTGTTGCTGACACAGAGCTGAAAATTTTGGGAGGGATAACGTCTTAATCGTGAGGAGTGAGGCTCACCCTGTTCTTGCTTGAATGACTCTCATGAATAAACAGACATCAAAAAATGGTGAATGTTATAACTTTTCTAGTTATCATTCTATGTGTTCACACCACTGCTGAAGTAGCCTTACTAAATCATACTGCGGCAAAAGCAAATATATGGGTCATTAGACAGACTGAATTTTAATGGTCATTCTTTGTCAGCCAGGACCAATTGTGCAGCTCAGCTTTTGTAAGAGTATATACCTTCAATAAGCACTGAGCACTTTTTTGGGAGCGCTTAGAAGTAATTAAGCCATCGTAGAAGCACTTTGCTTTTCTGTGAGACCAGAGCTTGTGTGCAGCTCTTTAATAGTTATAATTACATCCACATGTGAACAGAGTCTCTGCACGACTTCCACAGTGTCGAGACCCATCAGAATCGCTCGTGTCCACCTGATGCCCTGGGCCACGCGGTGCCTCCATGAACACAAAACAAGCATGGAATTAACATCAGGCCTGATTTACCAGCAGAAACACACACCCACATATGTGCATAGATAAGTGCACAAAGATGCATAGGAGAGCAGGAAGGCAGATACACACACATGTGCACACACGACACCCACACAGCAGCTGTGAGAGGTTCCATTGTGCTAACCAGACCCCTGCTGCTCCCTGTAGATTTCCTGACAGCCCTGGCATTATGGGATTCACCCATCACGCAGTGGGCCCTCTCAAATGGTGCACCCTCAATCTCCTCACACACCCAGATCACATTACCCTCCCCACACACACCCCATTTTAACACAAAGCAATGTTTTGTTTCTTTTTTCAAAATGTGATCATGCTCTATGCATATGTATAGAAACTCCATGTATGTCTGCAGACTTCATGTGCCTATTAGCTCTGTTTACTGACTAGTCAGAATGCTCTGTGTCTGTACAATGTGTACATCACGTATGTTTGTGTCTGCCATGCACACTGTTTACATGTTCAGAGAATAAAACCCTCTTTATATCCATATATAGTACATACATTACTTCTTGTAGAAATGTCTATCAAGTCTTTACAAATGCATCTTAACTGTCAAGGCATCCTTTAAGAGTTGATACGAGTATAATCATTGGCTCTGCTCATTTCTCCACACTGCCAAGCACTGAAGTTTCAGCACAATACTTTTGACATCAACTTAGATGAACACAACATGTCAATAACATTCACAGTTAGGCATAAATGCAGAGCCTCAAAAAAGGGGCACAATTAATCTTCTTTTTCATTCTGACTTCAAATTAGATATTAAAGCACATTCAGACTGACTGATTTAATCCACTGCTGTAAGCGGGACTATTAATAGCCCTGTCATCTGAGTTTGCACAGTAATAACTGCCACAGTTATAAAAAAGTAGCTTTCTCTGCATTGACAAGTAATGGAGGAACGACTTCTAAGCAATAAGTTATTTTGTACATGACATCAGTTTTACTGACAGGGTATTATATTGAATTCTGTGTTATTGCACAGGAATCATAGGGTATCCCGTTCCAAAAAATAATGGAGTTGGTTCAACAATTGATTTTTCATTTGAGAATCGATGGAGCTGACTCCAAGAGTCAATTCCCAAAGCCGTTTATGTTAATTCCAATTCCAAGTAGAAGTGAGCCCAAAGGAAAAAAAGAAATCACCCATAGATACAGCAAGTGGAAAGAACTGTTTATTATATCCTGTCTTGTCTACTTACTAAATTTATAAAATGTGTATTCCTCCTGCAGTAGGGTTGGACCTCAGCTGTGCTAACATGGAGCCCAAAGGTGAGCGTTTTAAGTTCTCTCACTAGTACCTTTCCTGGCTCACAGGAACACACAAGCACAGGAAAAAAATCTGTGTGTGCGTGCGTTTGTGCGTGTGCGCACATGTGCACACGTATGTGCCTGTGAGCAAATGCTTGAAGTAGTAATATTACATTTTGTTGGCTTATTTTCTTTCATTGTAACAAGAGGATGTTTTGTCTTTTAATTTACATAAACATTGTAAATGATTGTGTTATCAAATAAATATTGATGTTCAGGTCATATGATCCTATTTTTGTTACAGTTTGAGCACAACCTCATTGTTCAATTCAGGACAGTTTAATGCCAACTTAAAAGATCTGAGATGGAGACACTCCTGGAGCATGTCTGTCTTACTGGGTTGACTAAGCTCAAGAATAAGGCTAGCAAAAATGTCCAAATCCATGTAAGAATGCAGCTGCAAAAAAAAAAAAAAAGTCTGCCAACATCGTGGGGGTGCGATGTAACCGAGTGCAGACAATATCGTGATGTACGAAACTTGTGTCACCATAAAATCTTTGATCCAATTTTAATTGCCAAAGGACATTTCATGATGTCAACACAACTTTTGCTCTACATAATAGAAATGAGTCCTATCAGAGAAAAAAAAAAGTACAGGTTTATGTCAGAAAGATACACAAATGATTGATGTTCTCAGTTGTCTTTTTTTCAGTGTGATGCTCTTGTTGACTTGCATTACAAGGTTCCTCTGAACTGTGATGAAGTCACATGGATTTGTGACTCAGATTGTATGGGATCTTGGGACCATACAAGGGAACTCAATACGTATTACAAAAACTTCAAGTAGAAGTTGCAACACTGAGTCATACATGGTAGGTGTTTCGTCTTCAAATACAGGGGAATCTGGGAAGTAAGTAATAATATAGGAGCTGCAAGGAACATTTGCTTTTAACCAAGTAAGAATAAGCATGCCTCAAACAGCCTTCTCTATCATTTATAAAGACACATACATGTATTTCTGTATGAACATATGTGTTTCTGTTTATTTTATGTTCAATATATTTTGATTTTGTGGTAAATTTTAATTACCTTTCTGCTTCAAATGATGTGTCTATGGAATAAATAAATGCACTAATATGCACACACAGCAAGAGGCTGTGCTTTGCACATAAGTAGGTAAAAGGTTTTTTATTGTTTGAAGTAATACTTTGTTGTTGTGCATCTTCCCTGGAAACTGGGCCTTGGATACACCAGATAAGGTATCAAAAGGAAAGCAAGATGAAGCACACAACAAGCAGAGATCCAGGATTAAACTGCCTTCAGATCGAAGGCAGACACAAAGATGAAATGTCCTGGTTTTCAAAGATTATCACCGTGCAGCCCTTGCCCCACCCTGACATCTCTAAGCCTCCATGGTTCACTGGTCACACTCTTCCTCTGTGTGACCCCCACATATCCACCACCAGCAGTTCCTTCCAGTATATATAGTCATGCACTCAATTTATTCTCTTCCACACATGTAATTAGAGGGCCTTCTCGATCTACCCAGTCTCCAGATTTTTATTGAAACACCTACCTGAGTCAACAGCTCTGAGTGTTATTGAAACCCCTGTGTAAACACAGTGCCATAAGACCTCTCTGTATTTATCCAGCCTTTTCCCACTCTCATTTGCACTCCGCCGGGGGTCGTAATATCAGCCTGGGAAGCAGGGAGAGGAGACTGTCACAAGGGAGAAAAGTGCTGGAAAAATCTTCTGCCTTCATACTAAGCTCCTTCAAATTGATAGGTGAGGGACCACGTTTGTGTTCAAGAGCTGTCTATCACAAAGAACACAGCAATTACTAGGAGGGCGTGTCATGAAAGAAAACCATCCCATGTGGCTATACTGAGGAGCAGTGACAATTAGCACAACAGGGGCAGTGTGTCGCCAGCTCATGAATGCGTTCTACAGGCTTGACAGGTGAGAACTCAAGGCACTGAACACGTACTCAAGAAGACTGTGGGGATGTTTCATGCTGTCCAGAGGTTTAGGCTGTAGTGTCTCACCCTGTCTCTTCAATTCTCTTGCAATTATGTTGGGACCTATTTTTTGCCCTCTTCTATCATGCAACTTTATCTCTTTTTCTATGCACTGCCCTGAAGTACAACCCCAAAAAGTTGGGACAGTCAGTTAATGTCATGCCCTCTCGTTAGCAGCAGCCAGCCCTGCCTGATTTCATGAGTGAAGAAATACTCTTGCCTATTTTGTCTTGGCTCCATTTCTGTTAACCCACCAATCCCTCCATTCTGCCTGGTCCAGTCTGTGTAATTGCTTGCTTCATCCAGCTTTTGGACCAGTGCATGCATTCAAGACCCTGCTCTCTGCCTGTCAATACTGTGTCAGATGTGTGTTTCAAAATAAAAGTCGACTCTCTGCACAAGAGGATCCCACCGCCGAGTGTTTTTCTGAGATTGTTACATCTGAATTAAAATTTTAAGTGAAAACAGTCATTTGTAAATTATCTTTGACCTGTATTACTTTGAAAGCAATACAGGGGCACATTATTTAGTGTTTACCTCATAAATTTTGGTTTTCAAAAGTAAACAATTTCAATTCTGATGCCTGCAACATAATTGAAAAAAGCGGGGACAGTAAAGCAATCACTACTTGTGAATGTTGCCTTTCTTTTTCACAACATTTGAAAGATGTTGAGGGACCGAGGACACCAAGTGATGAAGCATTTCAGCTGTACTTTTGTCCCATTCTTCCTGCAACTAAGTCTTAAGGTGTGAAACAGTCCTGAATCTTTGTCACATTTTATGTTTCGAATTGCACCACACATTCTCTAGTTGGAACTCCAGCACTCAGGACTGTTGGGACAGGTCAGGACTCCAGGCAGGCCAGTCCAGCACTCAGGATTGTTGGGACAAGTCAGGACTGCAGGCAGGTCAGTCCACCACTCGGGACTGTCTGGACAGGTCAGGACTGCAGGCAGGTCAGTCCAGCACTCAGACACTTTTCTTCCACAGCCATGCCTTGGTAATGTGTACAGTATGAGGTTTTGCATTGTCTTGTTGAAATATGTATGAGAGTCCCTGGAAAAAATGTCTTGAAGGCAGCATATGTTACTCCAAAATCTCCATGTATTTTTCAGCATTAAGGGTGTCATCACAGAAGTGTAAGTTACCTTTGCCATAGGGCACTGACATGACCCCATACCATGACAGACCCTGGCTTTTGGACTTTTTGCTGGTAGCAGTCTGACTGTTCCTTTTGATTCATTGGTCCACAACACACACTACTCATTCAATTTAAAAAAAAAATCTGTAAAACATATTCATCTGACCACAATATACGTTTACACTGTGTGATAGTCCGTCCCAGATGCCTTCAAGCCCAGAGCAATTGATGGTGCTTCTAGACACTATTAACACAAGGGTTCCTTTTGGCACAGTGAAGTTTTAACTGGCATTTGTGTTGGTAACTATGCATTGTGCTGCTTGACAAAGGTTTGCCAGCCTAACCCTGAGCCCATGCGGTTGTATTGCTGGTAGATGCATGGTACCATCCGAGGGATCAGAGAGCAGGTATTCAGTTTAGGCTGGCACCCTTGCCCTTAATGTACTGAAATTCCTCCATATTACCTGAATGTTTTAGGTATGCTATGCACAGCAGATCGTAACATATCCAAATCCCTCTTATCTTTTTTTGAGGAGCATTTTTTTGGAACATTTACATAACTTCCTTACTTTTGTTGGCAAACTGACTATCCTCAGCCCGTCTCTACTCCTTAAATACCAAGCCTGTCCTCGGTGCTGTTTTTATACCAAATTATAATTAAAATCACCTGTTGGCATTATCTATTTTAAATCAGATCATGATTTAATTATTTTACCTACTTCACTGGCCCTAAATTGCCTCCATCCCAAATTTTTTCAGAACATGTTGCTGCCCTGAATGTCAGACATGGATGTATATCTACAAAGGAAATGACGCTGACCAGACAAAACAAAAAATATCTCATGTTCATGGTGTCTACAATGAAATACAAGTCAGTGGCAATTTACAAATCACTGTTTTCATTTTTTACTTTAATATTTCATCCAGCTTTTTCTGATCTTAGGTTGTAAACTGGAATCCTCTTCATGCTGAAGGACGCTGGACAGTTACTCAGAGGCATTAGTTTGGTAACAGCGCTGTCCGCAAATACGTTTCTAACACAAACACTTGCGAAGAATGGCTGAGGCGTGTCTAAATCTCCCAAATCTCATGGTAAATGCAAAGTAAATGAAAAGAAAAAGCACATTTCTTGCACCCTTTAATAACCTACAAACTTGAGTTGCAAAAAAGGCTGTTGGAGTTTTCAAGGCTCCACAGTCGGCAGATCCTGTGGCAAAAATCTGACACTTGTTTCGACTTCCATTAATGAGGATGAAATTGATTCTGATCGTCCCTCTTTTTTGATTGTAATAATTACATATCCTCCCTTTTCTCTCGCTGTGTAATTACATTTCCCCTCACAAAAGCCACTGCATGTCAGACAGGCATCATTTGCTTTGACTAATTGTGCACAGTTACTACAATGCAGTTATTACTTTGACAGACAAATCATCCTGGAAGGCAGCTGTTGATTCCCAAACTGGGCCCACTGCTTTGCCTTGCAGATAACAACATGGCAAGCAAGGCACCAGGTCAATTTATTACCCAAAGATAATCATAAGGATTATGAAGATGATAGTAGTAATAATAATGCCAATTACAATGACAATAGTAATAGACTGTAGAAACCAATATGGTTGCTATGTGCACCCCCTTGACTAAAAAATGAAGTCATGTGTAATTCATGCCTTCAATTCTTTTACATCATCTATGAAAAGAGAAAAATCACCAATAAAGGCAATCAAAAGTCACCTTTTCTATTCACAATGAAAGGTAATTTCTGCACTTCGCACAAAAGCAAAATGTGCTGTAATATCCTTTCGGGTATAATTCGTGCAGTTTGAGAATGTGTCTTTAAACATGTCACTGCTATTATGTATTTATCCCATTTTTTATGGTGGTAGAATCCAGTCATGGCAGCAGCTCAGTGAGCGTGATCACAATCACGGTTTCACGCCTGTGATAATGGAACGGGACCATCGCGAGCTTCTGGTGCCCTGCGATGGCTCTCTGCTCTGTCCAGGGTGTCCCCCGCCTTGCGGCTGGCTTCAGACTATCCACAACACCGCACCTGATAAGTAATCAGTGACTGAGAATGAAATGATTAAGGAGCTCCACGTGTCTCCAAGAGGGTATGTGCTTGAATCCTATATGAAAGGTGCTTAAAGAGCTTCAATGATTATAACCAGCTGTTGTAAATATGTCAAACCCTACATTTACAGTTTATTTCCACATGTGTAAAAACTTATTCCTGCCAAATAAATTGTGTAGTGAATTACAGCAAAAATTGTGAGTGGCAGGCAAGCCTGTCAGGTGTATCAATTATGTTCAATGTGGGCACATGGACACTATCGCTGAACAGACCCTCATTATGTCTCATTATGTGGCGACAGCCGGATTCCACAAGTGATTGACTGCACTGAGTCGACATCACATTTTATTCAGATCACTCAAGTATGTTCACAGGACTGTGTGTCCTTTACTGAGCCTATGCTATAGTTAAATTGCCTTGTCCCACAACACAATAAAAAAAAATGCATTCAAAAAATGCCCAAACCATTTAACATGATCTCCTGCCCTGAACCACGTGTGCCCATGTGGATATTTGTGCAGACTATTGCCTGTCCTGTTATTGTTAAATAAGTGAAGATGGACATAGACCTGCTCAATTTACTTCAGAACTGGACACCAGTGTGAACTCTGTTAGAAGGAGATAAGACTGGCAGAGAGCAGAACCAAAGGAGCTTGATTGTACTGCAGCCTATCTGATACTTACACCGCCCTTCTTACAGCTTCTGCTTTTGTTAAATACAGCTTGTGGATGAAATACTTTTCATAGGGGGGAGGGGTAGTGTCACACCACTGAAATCCCCAATTAAATTTGTTTCTATGGCAACCTTGTTGTCTTAGGACAAAAAGAAAAGAAAAAAGTTGTTTAACCAGTAAAAATTACATTCAACAATAACTGAGTCTTAACATTGAAGTTACATTGTGTTTAATGTTAAATCCACACAAGTTATTGTTGCTACTTTGGATTTAACTTTAAAATTATTTTTCCATAATTTGGACAATAAACTAATTCAGAAAGTACAGAAATTATGGTAGAAAAGGCTATTTTCTATTTCTAATATGACTAATCTCATAAAACCTCAAGGTAAATTTTGCTAAGGCAAATGATTAATCTTTAATGTCATATTACAAGCATTTACATCAAATAAGAACTTGTGCTCAGAGAGGAGTACAGTGCAATGAATTTATTAGTAAAGTGTCAGACCTGTGTCAGTGTCACACCTGTGCTCTCAGACTCTCACCAGCATTTGCAGACTCCCCTGGCTCTGAGTCCCTACTGCATGTCCTCACCCTCAGCACACCTCAGTCATCTAACTGGCCACACCTGGATACAACATTCATTAGCTGAATATTAAACTCACACAGGTTTGATGAAGTCACCTGCCAAAACCCCACTTTATGTGTCATTAATACACATTCACACTTTGTGAAATACTTTCATTCTAAAGCAATACTGAGTGTTTATTACCTAATGTGAGTGTTTTGATAAAGATTTGGTTTCAATATTGGTAGGGATCAAATCAGCCCTCAACCTCCCACCCCCATAAAGACACACAAGGGACAATTCGATACTCCCACAATATTGGTATGAGTATGTTGCTGCAATCCAAATCCAAAACTAAACCCCAAGCATCCTGGTTTTTGCTTAACTAGAATTTTGAAACATTGTTTTTCCCTTGTTTGATGTCAGTTTTTGATTTTGGCTGCATACGTATCTAATTTTTAATTCTGTTGCCTTTTTGACCACAATTTCGGGCCTCAAACTTTCTGCTAAATGATCACAACCCACGTATTACCCATGAATCTACCCCGTGTCCCTGTGAAAACATCATTTTAGTTTGTGTCACATCAACTGTATATTCAACAATGTGCATGGACACATAAATCTTAGTTATTACAAGACTGTCAATTTTTATTAACCATATTGACCTTTACTTTGTTTGGGTGAGTGACATTTTGCATTACTGTTTTATGGCAACCATCATGTCCTCTATAACCCAAAACAAACATTTGCTGATGTAGTAATTAACAAATTTGTACAAAATTAGACACACATAATACATTTTTGGCATGAGTTTTGTGGCTTCCGCTACAAATAAAAAAATATAGGCCATGTAACAGCCGCTTTACATGTTTTTCCCATTTATAAACTGTAACTCTTTGAAAACACACAGAAGCAGAGCTCCAAAGTTAAGATTTACTGATGATTACTGAAATACCTCTGTCTGTGCAGTCTTTACATGTTGTGACCCAGCTATCTCCAGGGGCACTTGCTGTGAGTCATCAATGTTGTGTCTTTGAAATTTCATTAGTGAAGATTTTCACTGGTGAGGTCACGTAAAGCAGCCTGAGTGACACACAAGCCACTAGCGTTCTCACAGAGCACTGGCCAAAGGCTGGTCAACAGTAAGAAGACAGTGATGTGGCACAAGCTATGATTTGTGCTGCATTCTCTGTTCTGCCTGTTTTCAGCTTTGCTCCTGCTCAGATCTCAAATCCAGCGATGATGCCATGGCTTTGGATCAGCATTTTCCTTAGAGGCCAAAGCTGTTGCAGATGTTCCACCAATGCACACAACCATCTGCACCCACTTATGTGGACAGCTGTCATTTAATAACCCTGTTGTCTTCTTATATTTAAAACATTTACATATACTGCCTCCATACAGTTTACATTCAAAAATGTCTACATCAATTTTTTTGTGTGAAGGAGTATTAATCGAACAGTTTTCATTCAAATTGCACACTAACCTATATATGCATGAAATCATGCTAAACTGCAAGATCCTGCCAACCATTTTTTCACAGCAAATTACATTTAACCTCAGATATTTTTATAATTGTTCATTAACAGAGACTAGATCCAATGTTTAGATAAAGAGCCCAATGCATCCACATCTATAGCTGTGTTCATAAGTTTACATACCTCTGGCACAGGTAATTTTGGTTACTGATGTTGATTTCTGTGATGACACATACAGTAGCTCCATGTGTGTACCATTATTAAATAAAAGATGTGTTTCCGATAATGAGTCATGTTTTGTCTAAATGGTGCATGTATTATGAATTTTGCCAGGGGTATGTAAACATATGAGTACAACTGTAAAAAGAAGAAAGAGGAGCAAAAATTTAATTAGGAAAAAGAGTAAGCATTGTCTATTTATAAGGCAATAATTTAATTTTGTTAGAGGCATCGCAGTAGGCACAGTTTAGATAAAAAAATGTGGACATATGAGATGCACTGGGAGGAAGAACTTTTCTGATTCCACCATGAGATAGGGCTTAGAGTCTTTTATGACTGCCTTATAAGAATCTTTTAAACAATCTCTGCCATGTTCTTATGAAACTGCACAAAGTTATAATTCATCAAAAACTGTGTCTTAAAATGGATCATTATTAAAAGGAGTGCTAGGCAACTGTCAAGTCCGGTCTTACATTACTGTCAATTTATGAGGGGTAAATTTAAGAGAATTAGTGGGTGCTGTGTGTGCGTGTTTTAAAACGCCTGCACATCAGTCTTGTCTCTCATTTGCATGCGATTAATTATATACTCTTCCAATTTGATTTTCTGATTTAAATAAGTGTGGAAAATATTTTAGTGCAAGTACAAATTTGCACAAACCTGGACTTTAGAACAGCTGTCAAAATGAAACTCTTTCATTTGTGGCTGTGTTATTTTCATCTATATATTGCCATGTGAGTGACTGGACAAGTGAAGAACTTGGTTAACTACAGGACAGAAGCTGCTCTGAAGTTATTGCCTTATTTAATTTGTATAATGACATCAGGGGGGAAAACTCTAAAGAAACCATGCATTCATTACTTTTCATGATGTTACATTGTTATAAAATTATCAAAGTAACTGCACATGAAAACAGTGGCCTGCTAACATTTTAATCTGTACTGACTTAATGTGTCAGTGATGAACATGTACAGAGCTAAGCCACAATCCTGTCAATATTAAAATCAATTTGTTCTGCATGATTATATAGTCATCAGACCAGCAGCACATAAAAATACTTGCCTGTTAATACTTTAACCTGTCATGAAGTCATGTCTCCATGATGATCACCACACAGCTGGGACACAACCACATCAATATCTTAATCAATTCATCCCACAGCACCATTTTAATTTGACTGTAAACTGGCATGTTTGCTCAGTATTTTCCAAAACACATTATTAATTCAAATAGGTGCATAAATCCTGGTATACAAATTTAGTACTGTAGGTAAAACACTTTGGTTAAACACCAAAAGCTTCAATTTCACTGAAACATGCAAAGATGTAGATCTACTAACTGAGACAACTTTGGCTTTGAACTCTGAATGGTGCTATTTCACACAAAACTCATAGAAAATTGCTGCAGATAAAGCAGTATTGATCCATGGTGATGCTGCAAAGTAAATGGGATGGGCTAGATGTGCAGCATCTCGGATGACAGACCAACTATGTATCTTTGGGTATCAACATAACAGACAAACTATGTATCTTTGGGCATCAACATAACAGACAAAGTGTGTTTCAGTATCAACATAAAAGACAAATTGTGTTTGGGTATCAACTTACCAAACAGCTGTGTTTGGGTATCAACATAACAGACCAACTGTGGTTGGGTATCAACATAACAAACAGCTGTGTTTGGGTATCAACATAACAGACCAACTGTGGTTGGGTATCAACATAACAAACAGCTGTCTTTGGGTATCAACATAACAGACAAACTGTGTTTGGGTATCAACATAACAAACAGCTGTGTTTAGGTATCAACATAACAGACAAACTGTGTTTGGGTATCAACATAACAAACAAACTGTGTTTGGGTATCAACATAACAAACAAACTGTGTTTGGGTATCAACATAACAGACAAACTGTGTTTGGGTATCAACATAACAGACAAACTGTGTTTGGGTATTAATATAATAGACAAACTGTGTTTGGGTATCAACATAACAGACAACTGTTTGGCTATTAACATAATAAACAACTGTGTCTGGATATCACAGGATATCTGAAACGGCTACAAACATATATGGTGAAGCAAAAATAAATCTTCCAAGACAATAAATTCAGTTCAAAAATATTATTTTAGTACTCTACCATGAGATATTATCATGAAGGAAAAATTCTCATAGACGCCCCAGAGAAGCCTTGGTGAAGACACATGACGACATTGCTACAATTCCAGTTCAAAGCACTTGAGGTCATATTGCATAAGATTATGCTCTTTTTAATTTAGTCACAAATTAAAATACTCATTCATGTTTGATCACTGTTTGAATTTGTATGTTGTGCATAATGTATTTGGCTTTCCTTATTCACTTACATATCTAACCAAAGAGCTGAGAGAACAGCAAACTATTCTATAACTCTTATTTCTTTTATTCCTACTTTTGTAAAGTTTTCATTGTCAACAGAACAGAAATCTTTAGTATTAAACTGACATGAAATATAATTCTGTGACAATTTAAAAATTTCATCTCAGACAAAAAGCAGCAATGTGTAAATACAGTTTTATGGTTATATGTGACTTAATGTCCCTCCGTATGACGTCCAGTCACATATAAGTGTAATAATTACACACAAAGAGGACTAGAGATGTGGGAGGGTTTAAATGCAGAAGAGGGTTTGTTATAGAAACCAAAGTCCAGCAGAAGAACAGGCTAAATGCACAGGGTAACAGAAGCACAAGAAACTCATGAACATAAAGAGATAATGAACATGTAAATACAAATGCTCAAACCATACAAACCTGAAAACACGGTAAGAAGCAACTTGCACTCAGGAATATGGCACGCCATTACAATCACCTACAGCTAACATTCCAACTTCATAGTAACAAAAACTGGCAGGGACAAAAGAGTCATATAGACAGCCAGGAAAAATCAAACCAGGTGCAAGCATTAAAACAATCAGAGATGTGCACCAGGAAGCAGACCAACATAGAGATTACATGTGCACTAGAAAGGACAGGATACATAGAAATAACACAAAATTAAACAGGACAGAACCATGCAAATGACAATAATAAGATTACGGTCCCACACTATTAACTATTAACACTATTATTAGTTGAAAAATGCTGATTAGCTAACAGGATGTGGCAGGCGTAAATGGCTGTAGAACATCTCCCAACACATGTAGCTGGTGTAATGTGGTGTAATCAAACCAATTGTGCTGCTAGCTGTGTAATGGCATAGAATATATCGGGTGCATATACCAGGTGCGTTCATGAGCTGGCTGTCCAGGCTCAGAAAAATGGCTGTCCACTGTTCCCTCAAGGGGATGGGTTAAATACAGATAATAAATTTTCCTGTTGTGGGACTAAAAAGGTATAAATACACCCACACACACACACACACACACACACACACACACACACACACACACACACACACACTGAACACAACATAACAGTAATAATAAACATCTATGTTATGACTTTATGTGTTTGCTGCACTTTTTATTGTGCACTTCCGGAAAAGAAAAGTTTACTGCTTAACACTTTGCTTTGTCTTGTAGGTGGCAGCATTTCAGTTTATATACATTGATCAGCCATAACATTATCACCACTTACAGGTTAATAACATTGGTTATTTCATTACAGTGGCACCTGGATGTGGGTAGGCAACAAGTGAACATTATGTCCTTGAAGTTGATGTGTTGGAAGCAGAAAAAAATGGGCAAATGTAAGGATTTTACCAAATTTGACAAGAATGAAATTGTGATGGCTAGACGACTGGGTCAGAACAACTCCAAAACTGCAGTTTTTTTGAGATGTCAGGAGTTACCGAAAGTGGTCCATGGAAGGACAAATGGTTAAGCGGCAGCAAGGTCATGGTTTCAGGTCAAATTGTTGAAAAAGTTCATTATGGTTCCAATATAAACCTGTGAGAAGACACAGGGCATCACAGTTTGTTATATATGGGGCTGCGTAGCCACAGACCAGTCAGGGTGCCCATGCTGACCTGTGTCCATCAAGTTCCTATAATGGGCATGTGAGCATTAGAATGGACCACAGAGGGAAGAAGGTGATTTGGTCTGATGAATAACATTTTCTTTTACATCATGTGGATGGATAGGTGTGTGTGAGTGTGTGTATCACTTGCCTGGAGAAGAGATGGCACCAGGATGCACTATGGAAAGAAGGCAAACTAGCAGAGGTAGTGTGATGCATTGGGCAACATTCTGCTGGGAAACCTTGGGTCCTGCCATTCATGTGGATTTTACTTTCACAGGTACCACCTACCTATACATTGTTGCTGTCCAAGAACACCCCTTCATGGAAACAGTATTCAATGATGGCAGTGGCCTCTTTCAGCAGAATAATGCACCCTGCCACACTGCAAAAATGGTTCAAGAAAAGTTTGAGGCACACAAGTTTGAGGTGTTGACTTGGTCCCAAAATTATCCAGATCTCAATCCAATCAAGCATCTGTGTGCTGTGCTGGAAAACAAATCCAATCCATAGAGGCCCCACTTCACAACTTACAGGACTTAAAGGATCTGCTACTGACGGCTTGGTGCCAGATACCACAACATACCTTCAGAGGTCTAGTGGAGTCCATCCCTAGGCAGACCAGGGCTGTTTTGGCCAGCGAAAAGGGGGACTTACTCAATATTAAGTGGGTATTCATAATGTTATGGCTGATCTGTATATATATGTACATATGATGGTTGTACATGTCCAAATCACCTAATTTCCTACTGGAGAGAAACATACCCAGACCTAAGTGACGTATGATTCTATTTGTAAAGTATAACTGATTTACTATATTTATATTAAACAACATAACTTGATTTGTTTTGGGAAATTTAATTACTATCCCAGGCACACATTAAGCCATACATCCATTGGCTGTTCCAGGTTAGGGCCACAATGAAGGCTATTCTATATCTGACATTTTGTTTTACAAAAGGCTACTTCTTAAATAATGTAAATTGTCAGCACCCTTTAAGCAACAAAAATTGAAGAATAACCAAAACACATTAAAACAGGATTTCAATCTAGTAACACAGATTAAATCTAATGGGAATCGTGAGTTTTTTTTTTTTTTATTCTTAGCGCTTGAGCACTTTTTCAGTTTATAAAAGAGGCAAAAAAAATAAAGGCAGCCACTAGATCCAGAATTGGTGAATGATTGACATGCTGTATTGGACATCTGTACTGTCTTGAAGATAGTATCTTCTGCTGTCAGCAATCTCTATCTAAGTTATGCTTTATGTTGGTAGTCAGGACTGAAATAACGATGGGTTACCCATACAGACAAAAACAAGTGTCTAGACTGAGTCTATTAATGGTCTCCAGTGAGTTAGCCCAAAAATCAATGAATACTGCAGTCTGGGTCATGCACTAAGGAAGCCAGCTGGCACTGAAACACAAATCACCTTCATTCTGCAAACATCTCATGGTTTTCATGAAGAAGGCATTAATAAACACATTTACTTTGTGGTCCATAACAGAGCATGAGCATATGTAAATATGCAGGAAAGTAAAGGAGTAGCTAACATGATCGTTTGGTATTGCTGTACCAACACTACATATGACACACCTGTAATGTGTAGCAGGCAGAACAACACTGTCAAGTTACTAATTATTCAAATGTTATTGTTATTTAATAGTAATATACAGTATACTACACAAAGAAAAATGTATTGCTCATTATTAACTACCTAAAGTTTTTTAACCTACTTATCAGGTATTAACTACCTACCAACCCCTCTGGGATTAATAAAGTAGTATAAAATAAAAATAATAATACATGAATAATAAATATTTTAAGTTAACTAAACCTGTGACTTTTTTTCAGGACCTAAATTAATAAATAAATGTAATATTCAGTGTGTATTCTACTGTACATCACTTCATGTCTTCATTTGCATGACCAGCTAAATAGGGTAGACCTAGCTGTTATGATAAGGGCACCCGCATACATTTCACGATAGCTTCATATGTATGTACAAGCTTATTAGTGTGAAAGAAATTTATAAGCAATTGATGTTTGTAATGATACTAACAAATATGTGCTATTGAATAAGCGTAGTTTAGGCCTAACATATAATGCATTGTGGGATTGTTGTTAAGGTTGCTGAAAGAGATGACAGTTAAAATTAGCTCATGCTTTTAAAACTGCAGAACTGGTTCAAACCGACTAAGTTCACATTTTACCCTACTTAGAGACAGAAAAAGGGAACTGATAAGATGAATGGAATTTTTCCAGAAGAAGAGGGCCCAAAGAGGAATGTATATAATGTATATAATGTATGACCTCCCTACAACGCCTGGGCATGCTCCTGATGAGGTGGCGGATGGTCTCCTGAGGGATCTCCTCCCAGAC
>JABJVR010000087.1:10320958-10344567 GCA_025773905.1 Chitala chitala
TATGTGCTCTGGGATGGGCTCCAGGCTTCCCCGCGACCCTCACCAGGAATAAGCGGTTAAGATAATGGATGGATGAATGGATCTTCTGAGGTCCATGCATGAGTCATTTCAAGATTACACCACTGCAATTCACTTCTGGCTCACCTCCCAGCCTCTGCTATGTTTGCTCTCCAGAGGATCCAGAATGCAGCGGCACATCTCATCTTCAATGTTCCCAAATGGACACACATCACTCCCCTGCTTGTTGAGCTACATTGACTTCCAGTCCAGGCATGCATCAAATACAAGACCCTGATGCTCATGAACAAGTCCATCAATGGGACTGCTCAAGGCTACCTCTGATCCTGAATCAAAAACTATGTCCCATCCCATTCTTTGTGGTCTGCTATTGGGAAGAGATTGGTTGCTCACATCCTAAAAACCTTGGCTCTTCTCTTCTCTGGTGCCTATATGGTAGAATGAACTTTCACTTGCTTTGAGGACTTCATCATCACTGTCCACATTCCACAAGCAACTGAAGACACATCTCTTCAGGGAGCACCTTAGACCTTAAAACACAAATTTTTTTCATCTTCCACTCATTCCATTGTTGCAAGGCTGTTTGTACATGTTTTTCTTTTTAATTTGAGACTTAAATTTTTTGTTTTTTCTTTTTTTTAATGACTTTGAGACAACTGCTTGACTTAATTGTGTGCACTTTGATGATAGGACAGCACCTACTGTTAGTTAGATTCTCTGATACTGCTTAATGCACATGTACTATTATTCATTTTAAGTATTTTTGGACAAAGGCATCTGCTAAATGAATAAAATTAAAATGAATGAAAATGAAGTAAATTTTATGCATCCAAATGGGAATGTATGATGATTTAAATATATATATATATTCCACATATATAATATCAATGTATAAATGAATATACAGACCCTGATTGTCTCGTGCAGATCAGTCTCTAATACACTGGAGAAGTACAACACTTGCAAAATAATAGGTACAAACCTAGGTTAAAAAATTGATTTTTTTTTTTACCAAGTTGCCTGGCAGCCAGCCATTGTCTGACTCTTGTGCTTGTGTATTGTACAGTTCAATAGCCTTCCTAATCTAGGTTTTATCAGCCGTTGATTCCAACCTCTCTTACGAGGCCATTCATGTATGTTCCACCCCCGTCATGTGCTCACATGCTTGCCATGTACCCACACGGAAGATGGTCCGCCAGCTGGTCCAAGACAGCGAAGGAGTCGCAATGCAGGAGGCTCAGCTACAAACCTGTGGGGGGCTTCACAGTATTTACAACTAACCAGTCCTACTGCCAGTCTGAACACAGTCATTTAACAAGGCCTCTCTGGAAACTAGACACAATGGCAGATATCATCTTGAATGGTGGCTGTGGCACACACTGATCAATTAAGAGAGGGAAGGTGGATGATCTGAATTACAGGCAGTGGAAATGAAAACAAGTGGCTGATGCACGGAGGTGACTGTTTATCCTCATATCCGTCTCATTATCTTAGGGAACAGAGAAGGTAATTATCTCAGACACTAAGGACAATACCTTAGCTTTTCAGTTGCCATAACGGCTCTGAGCTCTGCATCCCAGTGAAGTGTTTTGTCTGCATCTAATTGGGGGAAACTTCTGGTTGCCAGGGCATAGCTGAGACACAGAGATGCAGTGCCGGGTAGGAAAGCACTTCATCCCAACACAAAGCAGTTCCTGGAAGTGAACCTTTTTAAGAACAGTATGCCAGTGGCCTGGTTTCAAACCTTCCTGTATGTGTACATATTAGTCCTGGAGAATTCCCTGCTTCAGCATAATGTGTTTCTCTGTCTTTAGTGGAATGTTTTTTCATTTAGTACTACCTGTTCACTTCTCCCCTTAAGTTCACAGTCATATGAGTTGTATGTGTAAAAAAATACATTTTCTATTAGCAAAGAAGCTGTAAGTCAGCCCTGAGGGAGGGGGGCACATTTATGACACAGAGATGCCCCTCAGCCTTCAATGAAATGCAGCACTAGTCTGGTCTTGCTTCAGTTGTAGTCACATGAGAACTACCTCTGCAGGTGTTCAGTCCACACATGAAGAAGACGGCCTATGAATGCTGCATCTATCTGCCCTTTCACCCAGGAGGAGCTTTCTCTACTGTGCTTTTATTTCTTGTTCTCTGGTCGATCTGATTGGCAGCACATTATCTTTGGTTGCTATTTTTATTTTAATCAACAATGAGCTACACCTCAGCACGAGGTTCAGTAAACACTTGTGTTTTAGCTGCATTGATTGAGACAGAAAACTACTCAGAATGAAGAAAGTAAAACACAAGTGTTGATCGACTGTTAGCTGACTTTGTCTCAGTGGGTGTGCCTAGCCATCCAAACACTCCTCACTTGAGTAGCTCACTATAGGAGGGGGAATTCACAGTGTGCCTGGAGGCAACGCTCCTGACTTGGGAGGAGAGACGCAGATGACACACCTGACACATTTTGGATGATCGTATTGAAAAGTTTGACTTACTCTAATTGGCTTTGTTTTGGACCCACACCAGTTTCACATTGCTCTGTGTGCCCTTCATTCATTTTATTGACCAACTGACAACACATGCCCATGTGCTGATCAGACACAAGCTAAGCAAGGGCACTTTGGGCAAAACACAAGAACAGTGATACTGAAGACAAACAATAACAAGGGCAGAAAAGAACAATACGCCAGAAAATGTGTGAGCTTGAAAATACGGTGCAATGCAGTATGCAGAACAAAAGATGACAGCACTGCAGCTAAGGATGGCTCTGCCGGTAATTTGTTTACAAATAGCTCCTATCACCTTATATCAAAGTGAGATACTGTAAACTTTTGCCTTGTGGCAATGCTAGCTGTCCCAGATGACTGTGTATAATTGGACAGGATGAAAAAATCTAAAATCTTAAGTGGCTTTGCTATCAAGCAGGTTGTATCAGTACCAGTATTTTTCCAAATATGCCGGTTAATGCTGGTGTCCCTATGAAATAAAGCATTTTGAACATGCCAGAGGCAGGTAGGTGAGTGACAGTCTCTGCCCTAGGGAGGCGTATGATCCGTGGGGAGGTAATGACCCTGCTTTGTGCTCCTGTGCTGGAGTTCTGAGCACCTTCCTTCTCACCTCCTGGCAATCAGACCTAATCTCTACGTCCATGATCCTGCCACCAGACTGCAGCACTGCCACACCCTAGAGTGTGTGTCTCTGTATATACATACAGCATGTGCACAGCCATGGGCATACACACACATAAAGCACATCTATACACATTAAATGCATACCATAAGTACACATATATGAACACATACATACACACCCACTGTATGTGTTCATATATGTATGTGTTCACTCAGAGACACTCTTGTATGCAAGTGTGCATACAAGAGTGTCCTGCACGTATGCACACTGACCCATTTCAAATACTGTATACATCATTCTGAGCTTGATCACACAATTATGAAAGCACTGTACTGTATTATTGTTTTGTCTTTGTGCTCCTAATAGACTAATAGCAAATGCCCATTCATCATTTTCACTGAAAAAAACACACACATTCATCCATACACACACACACACACACACACACACACACACACACAAACCCATACACATGCATACTGGAAATACACACATGCCTTGTTGTTTTTTCCATGCTGTTAGTCAGTGCATCAGTGCCTGAATTGCTCCAAACAGCACAAGGGTACAGTCCTGCCACCCAGCGCAGAAGCATTCCAACGACAAGATGGGTGGCATCATTTCATCAGCCCCCTGCACTGAACATCCTCTGACTTCTTTGTTTCTCTTCTGTTTCTTAGCTAGCAGGGCTTCATAAAGCAGCAGGGCTAGTGGCACCACCGGATCCTGTGAGAGACCTGATAACACCTTCACTGCTGCCAAACTTCTCCTTACTTCCTACCTGCCTAGTTCTGAGCTATTTAGAAAAACAAGCAAATAAGTAAATTAAACCAGTCTTATAATTCTTTGCACTTTGCTTTACTTTAGATTTTTTTATTTCAGTTGCAGAAACTGAGAATATATTTGCTTTGTGGATTAATGTCAACAATGTAAAGGTAATTAAGGAGAAAATATGTCAACAAGTATTTCAAGTGCTGTGTCTCCTCTGTCATATTGAACAAAGAAAGCAGTAAACATCACACAGTCTTCCTTTGGTGTTGTGGCTGTCGCATTGTGTATACAGGTAAGCAGTTATATATGTAAATGTTACCTTCCTGTGATGATGGCCTGTTCCTTCCTGTGATGATGGTCTGTTCCTTCCTGTGATGATGGTCTGTTCTCTGGGCGCTTTAATGCACAAGCTTACCTGAGCTTCAACATAGGGCTACCTGATAATATAGATCATTTCATTGGATGTGTGTGTGTGTGTGCGTGTGTCCTTAAATTTCAGAGGCTGTTGATTGTCCTTCTTTTAAATACTTACACTGATTAACCATTATGTTACATACATTTGCATATTAGATGTTAGATGCAAGTTTTTGGATCTTTAGTGAAAATGAGCAGGGCACACTGTGGCGTGGATGGATGGATGGATGGATAATTGTGAGTGTGTGAGAGGGAGTGGGGCACAAAAATGGAAAGTACAAAAAGAAAAAATAATACAAGAGCAGGCACGTACTCAAAAGATACCTAAAAATTAACAGGGTATTTAACAAGGACAATACGTAGCCAAGAGAATGAGCTTTGTCTCTTAACAAACAGTCTATGATTTACTGGCATCAGCTAAGAGTGAGCCACCATACTGTGATGTCAACCCACTGTGACATTTTACAAGATTTGGGTTTTTTTTAAGACTTTATTTCTCAAAAAGTAGATGAAAAGATTTGTAAAGATAAAAATTTGGATTGTTCTGTATTTTGCTTTTTGGAACACTTCTGTTAATATTAATTATATATAATTACACAGTAATACATGTAGATCTGATTGTGTTGTTCTAGAAAGAGTCATATGTTCAAAGATTATATGTGCTGATTGTTCATCTGAGAAGTGAGTTTAAGGTGTGGGTAGCAAACACTTTCATTTAATTTGTTTAAGATGTGTACACACTAGTCATGTTTGTTATCAGAGACCTGAACTGAAACTGAACATATAAATTGAAAAATGGCTCCAGAAAGATCTGCTCCAAGGACCATAACCATGTCAAATGACACCTGCATATATGTCACCAAAGGCTCTGGACAGCTGCTATTCTGTAGTTATGCTGTCAGCATGGACCCACAGATTTCTCCAAGTCCAATCTTAAGTGCAAACCTGCTGAGTAAGATAATCACACTCTGTCTCCAAAATCTAACACCCAGCCTAATTGACTTGAAGGTTGAAAGTTGACAATAACAGCCACTGTATTGAGAACCACATTTACATCAAGCTTTCATTGTGTTTCCACTGTTTCTGGAGCACTTCTCAGTCTTAACCTCCATGACATAACTATAATACACATGTAGGGCAACCAGGAAACAGAGCCGAAGTGCAGAGTTTGTGAATGCAGAGTCCAGGAGTTTGTTAGCCAGAAAATCAGTTCAGTAATAAAAAACAGGAAAATAGTGGAGACTCTTGTTAAACAGAACAAGGTGTGTGGCAGATTCTCATAAACAAGGCATCTACGTACAGTCCATAGAAACTTAATACATCTCGAAGAATGAATAAAAATAGAGGTGTGTGCAGTGTATGTTGAGTTAGTGGTATGGCAATATGAAAACACAGCTGATCAATATTCAGGTGATGATGACCAGGAGAATGATGACCACAATGAGTTTGTGGCTGTGTGTTAAAAGCCATGTGCTTTTCTTTGGATACAGGACCAAGCTGAGGAGAGCTGGTCATGTGCAGACCTGACAGCAGTCATGCTCGAAACATCTCTTACATATGCCATTCGTATGGAGCATGCAGCACAGCTATATGGCTGACTGAAAGAGGTACACACAGCATTGTGAAACACTGTGAGGGAAAGAGTAAAAAGAGGAAGAACCTGTCCTGTGAGGAATCCGACACCATGTTATCACATTGCTGGTCTAGACACTGACACATCATCATGTGATGGGCTGAAAAAAGAAACTCTCACATTGTGGAACATGGCCCAAAAACTTGTGTCCTCCAAGGAACCTCACAGAGTTTTATCAAAGGTGGTTTTCAGCACATTGTTCTGTATTTCTAATTGTGGTCAGCCCTTGATGAGACATATTCACCTGTAAGATAGCAAAGCAAAGTGGCGAAGCTGCTCAACAAAGGAATTTAAGGACTACTTTCATTTCAGGTGTTTTAAAAATGTTCCATAGAATTACTATTTTTATGAGCAGTATTGTATAAAGTATCTGAAATCCACACATAAGTAAAATTTCAGATATTGTACTATAAAATTACTTGAGTAAAAGTCACAATCACCCATTGTCAGTCACTCATCTTCTATACCGTTTCATCTTATTAAGGGTCATGCGGAAGCCTGGAGCCCATCCCAGAACACATAGGGCGCAGGGTAGGGGACACCCAGGGCGGGGCGCCAACCCACCGCAGAGTCACCCTTTGTAATATATTTAATTTATTATTGGCCATTGGTGCTCTGACTCATTTTAAGTAGGACATGTTGTCTTTTGACATGTCTGAGCTCTTTACACTGAACTCACAGACTGAAAACTGAATGGGTTCTTTTTTTTAATTATTATTTTTTGTAGTAAGTAACAAAATACCAAGGGGGAAGTGTATTGGAGTGAACGTATGCATTTTTTTAAGTAGTGGAGTAAAAGTCGACAGAAATTTAAAAACGTAAGTACAAATACTCTCCAAAGTACAGTAATGAAGTGCTAGTACTTTGTTACATTACTCCACTGTTTATGAGCACAAAGTTTTCATTTTAAACATTTTTAGGTTAAAAGCAATCCACTATCAGTTTTTTCAATACATTCCTTTATTGTAAATATACAAAGAACTAGGAAGTGTTTGCAGACCTAATAACTTATGAAACAATTCTGATGTCCCCTAAGGTTGAATCAGTTTGGAAGAAGTCAACGATCTTGGTTTGTTCGTTAGAATATTGAACTGAAAACAAAACCAGTTTGTGAGGTTTGCTTCCTAAGCTTAGCCTTTCCCAAGTCAGTGAAATAATTTTACGCATAACTAGGATACAAGTTGTATTGTCCAGGAAAAAGCTTGGCAGCTGAGAATTGTACAAGTTATCTAAAGTGCCATGTCAGCTTATACACAGACATGAGACAATCTGCTGACAACAGAGACTTGTATTAATATTTTTAAACATAACACATTTTTTTTATCAAATGTGAGCATAATTGCATCATTGAGCCATATGAATAGCTTACAAAAAAATAAATAAAATTGCCTGTACTTTTTACATCAAATATTACTGGTGTTGCTTGGATGCGTTTCATGTGTATCTTAAAGAATTTCTCAGCACCTGAGTGCACAGGGTGAAAAGGGTGGAGAGAGAGTGAGAGAGAGAGAGAGAGAGAGAGAGAGACTTACACAGCCGAGTGCCTCTGAGTCTCTGCTTTTATCAGATCGTCCCTAATTGGAAGTTTAATTAAATGTTTTCGGCGCCATTTTTTGTGTCGCTCAGCGGCAAAATTACATCGACTCCTAGAATGGGCACAAAAATGGCTTTTATTGTGCAGTCAGCATTCCTTTTTATGGGCAAGGATGCGCCTGGGCTCTAATCACAATAACGTTACAGCTGTTTCATTAAGAGCACTGTAGATATCCAATTAGAGGAGCGGCGGAAGCTGCTTCATTACAGTGTGCACACGTCTCGCCTCGCTCCGAGCACCAGATGCACGCATGCAGCCCTGCTGCTAATTCCATGGGGCTCTTACAGCAAGTGGGGAGACGACCTCTGAGAAAACAGGGCTTCAAAAGCTCTTTATCCAGGAAGGATATCCAGAAAAAAAGACAAATACCTTCACTTATTTTCCCTCATTTTAATCCAATTTTCTCAACAGTTTTATTCACTAACTTGTATTTATACCAAGCCCATACTTGTGGCCTAATTTAACACTCTTTAGCAATCCAAATGTATTCTGCTCAAGGATCGTTCACAGATGGAGAAAAAGGCAAGTGCTTTCTTTATGAAGTAACATGTGAAGTAGAAAGAGACCATTTAGCTCCCACTTAAACCAGTTTTTTTCTCTCTCTCCACTTTGTGCTCTGCCAAAAAAGTCAATGGGACTCAATCTATGACTTTTTTTATATGCTTCCACACTTTCCCATTTGATTTCCTTTCTTTGTTACTGTTCACACCGTAGCATACACCCCAGGGCCTACGATTTGGAATCTGTTGTTCCAGCCTGAAACTCTGCAGTCACATACCCCCCAAATAACCTCCACCCTCACCCCCCAAATAACCTCCACCTTCACCAGCGCACATACTGTGAGGAAATAAACACAGCATGAGGATGGAGGGCAGCAGAGAAGACAAGGGCAGGCCGAGGCACATGGCCAGTTTGGATACATATAGAAAAAGATTCTGATTGAATAGATGAGTAATCAGACAACATTACTCTCCAGTAAACGGTAGAGGAGCAGCACCCCAACACCAGAATTTACACTGGAAACACTAGTGTGCATGTTAATGTACCAAAATTTTATTTAGCAGGGAATAATGAGCCAGGATGAGACAAAAGCACTGAAGAGCCTTCAATGGGCAGCATTAGAGGTACCTGGATTAACCAGCGCCACCCATGTCCACACACTGGCATGACACAAAAAGCACTCTTCGCCTGCCAGATCTCTGCCCATTATTAAAGCGGCGAGGCTGGTGCCAAGAGCCTGGGGCACAGAATCAAATAGGAATGTACAATACACGGAATGAGAGGGAAAAGTCGGCTGTGATATGTTTCATCACACTCTGCGAAGCAGCGAAGCAAAGATAAAAATAAACAAGAAGCAGCCGTGGGACAGCTCTAGTGCATGCTCACTTCCTTATCTGCAGCCTCTACTTAATCAAAGGGACCGATTTAATCGTCTTTGCCATGGACAGGAGAAGAAACCAGACACACTTTCCTTTCATTAGTGACAGGAAATTTGATCAGTCTGATAAGCCATTTTCTTCATTATCTCATTTATTTACTTCCTTTTTGTTCCCAAAGACCCATCCTGGTAAGGGCAGGTAGCTTCAGCCACAGAGAAGCAAAGCAGAAAGAGGAGGGAAGGTCAGCCGGTGGCCAGCTCCACTCAAGGAGATGGAGAGAGGTGCGGCACGGTCGCCTATCTCTTCCAGAAAGCAGATGTAAGTGAATTGTGACACGCTGATATGACAACGCGTGAACTCTGCTGACCTTGGGAAGTCCAGTCCTGTCAAAGATAAGCAAAGAGAAGAGTGCGGAGCCAGCAGAGCCAGAAGATTCAGCAGAGCCAGAAGAGCCAGGCGTCCACAGGTGGAGCCTGGATGTGACAGTGAGAAGCAGCACACCACAGCTTCCTGCTGCTGAATTCCAACCTCCACATAACCAGCATCTTTTACATCTTTAAAAGGGGGACTTTGTGTGACCACACTATAGAGTATTTTAATATTACCATCTCTGGATTTTTTAAATTTCTTTTTCTTAAATGCAACATTATTAAATATTTGAAAACCTGATCAAAAATCTCTTTACATTAATGCCGTATGTTTTATCTGGCTGTTCTGTACATCCCCATATTGTAAAACTATGTTGCACTTTTCTTCAGATGTGAGACTCAATATGTTTGACATTACACCTGAAACAGAAACACTGTTGTGTTATTGGATATAATTCCATAACAACAACAGTCTTTTAAAAGTATATTCACACTTTTAAGTTGTGACTTCATGGTCTTCCTCAGCACTTACAATTGCTGTCAAAACTCAGCAGAAGGCCTTCGAGAACACAGGAGGTGTTAAGACTTCTAAGAGCTTGGGCCAGAGGAGGTACACACCTCCAGCAAAACACTGCCCAAACTATTAAAGTTTTGTTTATTCTCAAGTATACAAGAAATAAAACGAAGAGTGATAGTAATAGGAAAACCTCTACTGCTGCCAAAGCGATTTAACAACACGTTCCTCCCACTGTCCTCAGGAGAGAGAAGCAATTACAGGAAAGTGATTAGTAATGCCATGCAGAGTACATAGGTAAGACTAATGAGAGTAATATTACAGTCAAGGTCAATCCCATCAGCCTCTCTGAAAGCTCCTAAACAAGGTTCTGTTCTCAGCTTTTTCTGTTGTGTTTTTATACAGGTGAAAAATGTGCTGAGACAGGCCTAGATTGTAAAGTAAAAACAAAATAGTATTATAAATGGAAAATGACAAATTAAAGTGCAAGCAAATAAAGTTGCAGATATAACAAATAAACACATCCAGTGATGGAATGAAAAAGTATGTTCTATGTCAGATGCATCATTAAGTCACAAGTGGAAATATCACACTTTGAAATGAAATACACTTGCTAAAAACAGGAGTCATATCTGTTTCCTTATTTTTTCGCTTTTCTCCCATCTATCTCTACTGGTTTTTTCTCATTGAGTGTTCCGTTCCTGCATTTTTCTCTTTTGTCTTCTCCGTCTCTCACACTCCAAGTTCTCCATCTCTCTTTCTCTCCCTTTCTCTCTCACTCTCTCTCACTCTTTCACTCTCTCTTTCTCTCTCTCTCTTTCTCTCTTTATCTATTCTACCCTGTGCTCCCTGATCCTTTTCCTACCTATCTCTCCCTCTTTCCTTCTGGGCTGCTGAATTATGGAGGTGCTGCTGCCCTGCTGTCAGTCAGCATGTGGAACGTAGGCAGCAGGCGAGTGGGCAGGTGCTGCATGCATGTCTGGGGCTGCATGCAGCTATGGGGGCGTCCAGACTTCCCCCAGGGCTAATCTCCATCATGCTGCTCACCAGCACATGCTATTACTACCTCAAATACAGCTACATCCAACTTTGCATTGCATTGTGCTCTGTCTGTGGATTGTTCTACCTAATTTAACCCTCACACCCACACACACAAACACATATACATACACACAGAGGGATAGTTAAGAAGATGGCAACAAAAAAACTATTTCACCTGTTTGTGACCTTACACTTGTTTGTTTTGGTCACTTGTAAGTCAGTATGATGATTTGTGTTTATGGTGAAAAGTGAGAGGCAGGACAGCAGACAGTTTAAGAATACTTTGAGCACAATTGACTTTGAATGGAGAGCAGATGAGAGGTGGGACATGGCATTTGGGAAGTGGGGGGTTTCATGGACATGAAAAATCCAGCACTCCAATTATGTGCAGAACTATGGCACTCTGGGAAGCATTAAAACACTATTGACTCCTAGCTTCTTAGTTTAGTCCATGTCAGCTTGCCCCTGATTAATTGATCAGTGCACGCTCAGGCCACAATCTGCTACCCCTGCCAGCATAATTGGACTCCCACATTGCTCCTCAGAAGATCTTGGCTGCTATTGCTTGTCATAGCGTATCTTCAAGGTGGAAACCCCCCCACCCCACCTTAATCCTGGAAGAATTGCATTTGATCCCACCCTGCAGGAACCAGACACACATTGAATCTCTCTCCTCACATGGCTTACTTTGGTTTCCATGCCAGGTAGGGGGTGCAAAAATTGCCCAGCATGAGACCAGTCACCAGTACCTTTGTTCATGGTGGTTTGGTTGGTGTCACAAGTAACTGATGAAAGTCATGGCTGTGACCAAACTAACAGTCTTCTGGAACCAGTCCTGCGTCAACATCTGTCTTACATGCATATTTTGTTTCCTGTGCAGATAGGGTGTAACTTATATGGAAGACTCAACAAAAAACAAAACTTAAACCTCTGTAACTATTTGCTAAAGATCTTTTAAACAGCTGGATAAAGTGTGTTGCCCATTTGTCTTTGCTTAGATGACAGCAGTTACACACAACAATGCAGGAACATTCATTTTAAAACCATCGCTACTCCACAGAAAACATAGCTGATAACATATCCATAGCAACCCAGCCTCTGAATCATTTTGTCTTTTCTATGATGGGAGAAATAGGGGGAAACATGGAGGAAGGTGCTGTTTCACCTGCGTATTCCCTGGCACTGATAGTCCAAGAAAATTCCAGGAGATGCAAAAACACAACACATTCTTTCCCGTGACTCTTCTCAAATCAGGCAATTAGCAGGAACTAGCTTGTTATGACCCTTCCCTTGTTATCCACATAGTTATTTACTTTTCTTACACTCAGTTGACATTTCTGTACATGGTGATCTCCTTGGCCTTTGTACAGAATTGCAAAATGTTCAGGACAAATAGTTTGCTACCAGCAGAACAACATTGAAACAGATGGAGTTAAATGAGTTTTACTACTACTGTGAAGATATAATCAAGTGTTATGTCTTTTGTCTCACTGTAAGTAGTCAGGTCTGGCACTCTCTAAGATGAGTATAAAACAGGGACTGGGGAAAAGGCATTGGGCAAGGTGTAGTGGTTTGGTTCAGCATGGCGGTTGGTGGTCCTGATCAACATCTTCACGGTTGTGCAGACCAAATGTGGACATCCAGTCACTACACATCTAAAGAATTAGCTGACAAGAGGCCCAGAAAGACATGATGGCAAATATAATTTAACCATTGTCAAGAGGTCAGTGTAATGAAAATGAGTGAGCGCGTGATAACAGCCCAGAGTGGGCCATGTCCTCTGCTGGCACGCTGCGCTCCATTTGAAGGCCCTGTATGGCTCATAACTGCAGCTGACAAGGAGCATTGAACAGCTATGGGGTTAAACTCATTTAATGATGTCTTTAACCAGCAAGTAATTGACCTCAAAATGGAAAAGGGAAAAAAGAAATGTCTTAAATTGTGCATTAGATGATTACCACTTCACATTTGACATGTCATACATCATTTTTGATCAGACTTCTTTTAAGAAAGGGGGAATAAAATAAAATCTAAAGACTCAGCAAGAACAGTCAGAGGGAGGAGGGGCTGGTTTGGAGAGCTGGTGCAGCAGTGGCCGACACAGCAATGGGGACAACATATATTCTGACACGGCGAATTATGACTGACACAAAATAAATTGAAAACAAGATTTGCTTTGAAAAACTGCAAGTCTCTTACACAATCTCAACAAAAGCTTGTAAATGAAAGGCTCCCCAGGACTCCTCAAGAAGCTCAAGATGTTGCTGAGCTTTCCTGCAGAAGAAAAAAAAGAAACAAATTGCTTGACTATGTTCACAAACTCAGCTATGGGACAGGCTCAGTCGAGCTATCACCCATGCTAACACCTGGACTCTGTCACATCAAGGTGGCTTCAATGTATAAGCACTGTTATTTTTTTATGTCATGTACGCAAAAATGGACTGAGAGAGGTTGTGGTTGGGGAGCTAGGACAAAGGGGAAACATTAATGCACAAGTACATCAGGCCCAGCCCCCCAATACTGCCTAGCATATGGGGTTTGTTTCATCATAATGAGGCTGGTGCTTTGGGGCTTCACGGTGTGTTGATGTGGCAGGCTGGAGAAAGGCAGGCAGAAGAAAAGTGACTTTTTTATCCCTGTGGAGAAACACTGCATACCTCCCACATCATACGTCAGTCATCCAGCCTGATCCTAGTTGTACACATGCTCACAACTTTCAGAAAGGTGAAACTTACTGCCTCCCTTACTTTTTCAGACAATCAGTCTCCCCTACTCCTACACACACACAAAATATTAAAGCTAAAGCTGTGATTTATGCAGTAGGAGCAAACATGTCCTATGCAGCCCTATGATGATCAGGGATGACTCTGCTAGTGCACAGACAGAAGGATGTACCATAACAGCTCTGTTGTCATCATTGTGGTGTGACTCCATGTTCAGTACTTCTGCTCACAAAACTCAAGCATTGTAACATGTCCTCTTCCCAGTGGTGGTTACAGTTCTACAAGCTATTTAGCTAATAAATAAAACGACTAGGAATACAAGCTCCTGGAAGCTAGAACAAAAAGTTGCACAAGTCCTTCCATCCTCTAGAGTATGGGATTTTATTCTTGTACTAGAGGTATCCCCAGAACCTGGGGTGCATGGGTTTCACATGAGAAAACGGCAAATCAAAAGTTAAAGCGAGGCAATTTCTACAGATTGTTCTTGATTCTTGTTATGCAAGAACAAGAAAAAAATTAAACATTATGGGGAGAAAAAAATGTGTTATTGGCAGCATGGGTGTCGCGGGGGAGTACTATGCATGGTCAGATGGTGGGGAAGAGGCGTGACCACTGAGATTTGGTGAGCCTGGGGAGGACCGCCACAGGAATGTTGTATCGCTGCTTATGCTTGCAAGGCAATCCAGCATGGTCCACACCTCGAGATAGTACCCTCCAGGCCAGCCAAGGCATGTGAACATGTCTGACTTGGGTAAGTGGCACTCATGTTCTGGATAGCATTGAGAAGCCCTGCCTGGAAGACAAGCAGCAGACATGCACAGACACACTGTCAGCCTCCTCACCCACATGACAGTGAAGACAGAGGGTGTGCTCTGTTCCTGTGAACAGCTTTAAAATGCTGACGATGGACTCTGTACATTTTGTATCGCCGGCTGGTGAAGTCTCACCACTACATGCAACACGCTAATGTAACCAGGCACTCGAGATGTTCAGTCTCAACCACTCAACCACGGCTGGAACAGGAGCAATGACCAACAATATGACTTAAAGAGCACTACCTACATTACTGAGATGAAAGTAAGGCAAGCTCTGCAGTGGGAAGCCACATTCAATCTCTGCTGAGCCACATTTATAAAACTGGGGTACACAGCCCCTTTGAATAGAAACTTCCAAGTGTTCAGTCCCAGTGGACCTCTTCTCTCGCACCGCTTCACAGCTACATAGGAGTGCTGTCAGGCAGGCGCCCACGGGCCCATAAGCTGAATCGATTGAGTGGCACTCACCTGAGAACACGTTACGTCACTTGATATAGCCCACAGCTGAAGGAACTGAAAAAAGTGACTGACTAGCAGAGCCACATCAAAGCAATCATGTCATAGTCTCTCTTGAGATGGTTTGGCTGTTGACCATTGAAGAGGAGACCTATAAAAAATTGGGTAACTGCCTGCTTTGAACTGTCAGGAAATATGAGAAGATGTATTATAAAAAAGCTGTGGAACAAAAAAGTACAGATAACAGTCTGTAATGTCCCATGCAACTTAAAATGGAGCTCAGAATAAAGAAACATTTTTATTTTATTTTATTATTATTATTTTTTTTTTTGAAGGGAAAGAGTCACTTGCATATACTCTATGTGGATCAACTGACCTCTAAAACTACACACTTCACTATACTGCCTTTCTCAATTCAGCATCATGGGAAGCCTGGAGCCCATCCCAGGAGGCATAGGGTACAGGGCAAGGAACACCCTGGGTGGGGTGCCAATCCACCGCAGGGCACACGCCCACACACAAACACACACCACAGGCAATTTGCAAATGCCAGTCAACATAACCCGCATGTCTTTGGACTGTGGGAGGAAACTAGAGAACCCAGAGAAAACCCACCAAGCATGGGGAGAACATGCAAACTCCACGCACATGGACCCGATGTAACACCCCTGCCTGTCATGTTCCCTCTGTCCCCTAGATGTCGCCCTTCCTTCTGTCCTTTCCGACCTGTTCCTTCGTTATCAGTTGCCAGCTTTGTGTCATTCGACCTATTGGTGTGCCTTTATGTACCTCACTGGTTTGTTAGTCCTTTGCCGGTTGTTGTAAGTGTGCTATTGTAAACTAGTTGTTGCTGTAATAGCCTAGTTTTCATCCCATGTCCTTCCTAGTTTGGGTTTAGTTCTTTGTGTTCCCTGTAGTCAAACCTTTGTGACCTGTTTAGCCCTTTGTTTATACACTGTTCTAGCCTGTATTAAAGCCCATTTGACCTCGCCTCTCCTTCCTGATCGGTACAACGTTACACCCGAGGTGGGGGTAGTGCCCTGGGCCAGGAGGTACGAGGTGATGGTTCTGACCACCACACCACTGTGCTGTCTCCTCCAAAACTACATTAAATGCAATGTTTTCTTCTGTAGAAGAAAACAGTCCAATTCAAAAAATTTGTTAATACTAACTGCACCAATACATGTAACTGTTTGCCAGCCATTTCAACAAAAGCTGTTTTTTTTCTACATGGCAATCAACAGAGAATAAAATGTTGTTTACTATCAATACCATTATTATAAGTGCTTCTCCTGCAGTTCTAATTGTGGTAATCATCGTGTTTTAGACTTTAGAATTATATGTTCTTAAAATGTTCTTATTTGTGAGAAATCAGTTGTTCATGCACTGCCGTTCTTTTGACATGCTCTTTAAAGTTTTGGTATAGGGCTTAAATTACAACTTTAAGCACACTAATACAATGTGCAACTAACAATACAACCTGGAGCAATTTAGGAGACACCACATTTGTCAGTGGAAAAGAGCTGTTTTTAATATCTCAAATTATCATGCTGGGGCCACATGACCATTTTTTCCACTACAATACCAGATGCAGCTTCTCTTGCCACCTGAGCAGTAATAATTAGTCATTTAGCAGATGCTTTTATCCAAAGCAACGTATAACATTTCATATGCATGTTACAATGAGCTAATGCTGGGTGTTTTGCTCAGGGACATACAAGGTAGCCAGACTGGGATTTGAACCAGAACACTTCTGCATGCCAGCCTGATGTGCTACCCAATGAGCCACCAGGTCATACACAGTAGGACACTCAACTTCTGGTCCTCATCTTCCTTGCTCAGCTTCTGGTCCTCCCCCTCCTCATCCTCACTCAGCTTCTGCCCCCCCCTCCTCTTTCTCACTTAGCTTCTGGTCCTCATCCTTCTTTTCCTCACTGACTTTCTGGTCCCTCCCTCCTCTTCCTCCTCCACATTATAATACATTTCTCTGGCAAGTTCAGACCTGTGGACGCACTACATTAATGAGTGCCATGCAACTGGCCCATGTAACTAAAGGAGCAATCATTCTGGTGAGGAACATGCACTTGCTGCGGCCTCCCAGAGAGCAGGGAAAAAAACAACAACTGCCAACAAGAAAACTGAAACGTGTTCTCAAGCAAAGACAATTGCCTTTTATGTCAACTTTTTTTCCCATAGTTAAACCATTGTAAGGTTTCACGTAGAGTGACAATGCAGAGTGACAATCTTTTTTGTTCAAGTGAAAGTATCCGATTTTGGCTTTCAATTGGTGTTGATTGCTTTCAGCGAGATAAGCAAAACAAAGCAATGAGTCACACTTCTCACAGAAACTCATGTGACTGAAATCCTACTGTAGGCAGACTGTAAAGGTGCACTGAAAATGCACGTCAGTGGATAAGACAGCACATCTTGTACTGGACGGTGACCATGAATCATTAGACTTTTTGGTCCTACCTATCATCAGTCTTTGCCTCTCCAAAAGCAAGATCCAAAAATAATAACCTAACAACCTAGAGCTGACAGAAGACAAAACACCCAAAAACCAGAATGTGATGGTAACATGTGGAGCTCATGTATATCTGAGGTAGGAAGTGGGTTATGGAATTAGGCTTATTGGAAGAGGGACACTACACAGAGCGCAGGCAACAGCAAGGAAGCAGGTGGGTAAAGCAGGAGGCACATCTTGAATGAGAGCATAGCTATGGCAACCTGAAGAGAGGAAGACAGACGCTGGACTCAATCTGTGTTCCTGCAGGATTGGCATGGGTTCTCATGTGACTGAAATGCTTCACAGCTTAATTGAAATACTGGCTTAAACACATTCAAGAAGATGGGTGACAAACAAGCCACGTGTTCTGAGTCACATGACAGCAGACTAGGAGCAGATTTTCTCTCCCATTGAGTAACCTTAACAACTCTTACTATTAGTACACAATTCAAAGACATGTCCTTTATTAGGTGCCCAAACCTTAAGCATAAATCACAGCAGAGAAGTAATTATTAGCCAAAATGTCAGGAGAAGGTGCTTCTCTTTCAAAGAATTGTATGATGTTGCTATGACACAGTCACTGATTTGGGACATCAGTTAGTACACTCAATATTACAGTGACAAGTGTTTAGTTTTTTTTTCCTCCCAGCTTTTTAGAGGTTTATAATGTCACAGAGGTTAAACAGTACTTTAAAGACTGAAGTACTGAAGTGCGAGGGACAATTAGTAAAATCAATACCTGTTTTAAGCAAGGAGTTCCCACTGAGCAGAAACATCATAATTCTGAAGTCATTTCTTTTCTGTGCTAATTAGAAATAAAATGCATCTCTCTGAAACAACTTCTGCAGAAAATGGGTAATTGATTTGTTGTCTACATTAACAAATATACTTTTTAAAAATATTTGAACTAAGAAACAACGCAAAGAAAGCTTATTTAGACCCACATAAATAGTTTCACTTTGGCCAAAGAACACAACTGAGTGTTATTGGGCCATTTATCCATTATTTCAGTTGACCTTAACACATGTGGACTTGATACAGGTCAGATTCTCACTGTATTACTGAGTGTAAGAGTATAAAAGCTGATTTTTTCATCCTTCTCCCTGCAAAGTGGTCAAGTTGAAAACTGTCCTTGTCAGTGTTTCTGTCTCCTTGAAACCATATAGCGTGTTTTTTATGAGCTGTTTGTTGAGACAATGCATACTTTAGCTTCTCATGTTGCTGTTAAACATTCACATTGTGTCTCACATTTGCTAAACTAATCTAATTAAATCAAACATGCCTTTCAGTTTAAGTTGTTTACCTTTCTTTCAACAGGTATTTAAGCAGATGACAACAGCTCATTGTTACAGATAACTGCAGTGCAGGCTCTCCATATGGATCAAGCTTGTCTCTTCTGAGTGTTCTAGTAAAACATTCTCTTCAAATGAGATGTCACTGTGTTATTTGACACCTGGAATTTGGCTCTTCAAAGAAGACAGACAATTACTAAGACATGACGCAGCGTTAACCTTGGTTAGAAAAAAGAGACAGTGAACAGTTTGCCAAGTCTACCCTGAGTCTGTGTGTGCCAAACAGAAGAAGGCCATCCTTCTCACTTTTATTTGTGAGAGAGGAGAAAACAGGTGGAGAGGTCAGGGTCCTTCAACATGAAAAGGTTGGCAAGAAAGACATACAGGAAAAAAAGCTAAACACAATAATCGCAGTGTTGCTTAAAAAGAACACTTCATTCTATGACCCTGGTTGGTGATAAACAAACTGGTCTCAAGACTTTGACCACCCAAATTTCAGCTGAAGGTTGCAGAAAAGTAATTGCTTCCATATGGCCTTTTTTTCCTTTTTTTGATCACATCTATTTGCACTGAGCAATTGATGCTAGTGTGCCACAGGGGATGTGGGAACATGGATGGAACAGGACAGGTGTTGGTCAGCTCAGACATCACTCAACATTGCACTTAGCAAAAGAGGGTGTGGAGAAAGGGCACTGGCTGTTTATGGCAGGGTTGTGGTTATGGCTGGGCTGTTGTTATGGCTGGGCTGTGGTTATGGCAGGGCTGTGTTTACGGCAGAGCTGTGGTTATGGCTGGACTGTTGTTATGGTTGGGCAGTGGTTATGGCAGGGCTGTGGTTATGGCTGGGCTGCGGTTATGGCAGGGCTTTGGTTGTGGCTGGGCTGTGGTTATGGCAGGGCTGCAGTTATGGCTGGGCTATGGTTACAGCTTCTTCAGCCACTAAAAGAGTTTCATGAAAATGGACAGAAACCAAAAGTAATACAAAGAAAGCGCAAAGAAGAGGTGGCCAAAGGTGTCCTGGAGATGTTACTCAGGCCATTGTGTTGTGTACCAGGTGTGTGCACGTAATGTTAGAAAGAAAAGGTTGCCAAACGTGACCTGGAGATGTTACTGAGGCTATTGTGTTGTATACCAGATGTGCACATGTAATATCACGTTATATAACTGATCCCAATGCTGATGGGACAGCCTTAGGATGTAAACTCAAATTCATTTGATCTTCTTCAAGGAACACCACTCTATTTCTATTCACAGAACAGCGTCACACAAGTTGTTAGCAAAGACAGGTCTAAAAAAAACCTCACAAATTGCAACATGACTTTTGTTGATTGCAATGTTTTTTTGTAAGTTTTGTTCCATTTTAACTTGTATTTTGTAAAAGTTAACTTGTAAACTGCAACACAACATACTCTGACTGGCATTTTTGCTAACTGGCACTGAGTGTTGAAGGTAATATTTTGAGTATAATCAGACTGCATTGCATTATTTACACAGACGCCTTGGTGTCTTGCCTTGCTCTGCCCCACTCTTCTTCCAGCATGCAGCCAAAGTTTAAACATGCAGTTTGTGTGGGCTGCCCTCTCTAATTTGTACGTTTAATATATGTGCCATACAGTGTACTTGTGTCTCCACTAGGGTGTACCAAACATTGGTTTTAGGGATTCACTTCAAACTTGCCGCTAGTCTAGATTGGAACAGTTTTTAGGAAAATAGAACAGTTTTTCGAACTGGTCACTTTACAGCTCCTTAACTGTGACGTTTCTTGCTACTTGCACCCTAATATGTTTATTACCTGTACTACCTCACCTGCCATTGCATTGAGGAACACTTTTCGCTCAACAGCTACTGATTTTTCTCATTTGGCATGCTTTCAGTGTTATTTCCCAAACACTTGTACAAGATCACAAATCTGCAGTAACCCGCTGTGATGTCAGAGGTTAGAAGATGGAGGAAAATTGAAGGCTGCAGTTTTCTGCTCTGTGATAACAGGATTCAGGAGATGGTCATCTGATTGGGTGGGACAGATTGCCCTCCAGCCCCCTCCCCCCCCCCAAATATCTGACTCCTCATTCATCTAGTCCTGTGGAAGACTGTCAGGACCCACAGCTTAATCAACATGGGTAAGAGGTCACAAAATTCCACGTTTCCTTTCTGTGGCCCCTTCATCAACACAAGGTGACCTCACTGACACAAGTAATTGTAACTTGAATTGTACTTGGACCTCTTATTGCTGAAGGGTGATCAGTCTTCACTGAAACAAATAAACAGATGAAGAACATCAGATTTATTATTCATTATGGGAAATTTTTCAATATAGAAAAACTGTTCTGTACCATTAAAAAGGTGGGCCATTCTGAGGAAGAGACCTAATTTTAATTTTTACTCAGGAAACTTAGGAAGAACCAGAGAACAACACATTAGAAAAGAGTGAGTATTACTGACATTTCTATTATGGTTCTGACAAAATGGAGCAGTGTCCCAGCCTGCCTGTTCAAATGCTATCTGTCAGCTGAAGTTCAAAGATCCTCAGTCCCTCCATCAACTCCAAACAAATGGACGCCTAATGTGGATCTTACCTCATTATGTTTTTGTGTGGCTACTCATGAGTGATTTAATGAGGGAGAGTCATCTTAATGCTCAGGTATTGATCGTATGGCCTTAAACAACTCTATAAGCTGAGCTGCCTCTCAGAAGAGGAACTTGTCAAGCTATGTCTGTGGCCAATTTGAGCTATTCTCTACCAACGATCCGTCATTAGAAAAAGGTTAAAAAACTGTTTACAAAAACACAGCTTGAGCATCCAAAGGAAAATTGGGAGTCAATTAAAAAGAAAGCCGACAGCAAGCCTGCACGCACGGGCGCTGTGCACGGCTGGGAGATCAGTAAACACCTCGCAAATGCTCGAAAATAAATAAATAAAAACACCCATTGCTCATTAAACACACTTTTCAGAGGGGCCAGCCGTGAGCTTCATCCACCTAGTCTCTCTCTGTTACATGCAAATTGTACCTAATTAGCCCGCAAATGCCAAAAAAGATTTCTAACGATAGCATCTGCAGCCATCACACCTATTTGTCCCTCAGCCTCATTCGTGCGGTCAATTATCTCCGCCTGCTTCCAAAGTGCTCCCAAGCCAACTGTGACAGCGAGATGAGGCTTGTGCGTTAATCAGCAGATAAAGACCCCCCTCCCCCCAAAAGCAGCATTTTTACACTACGTTCAATTATATGACAATGTTGTTTTATAATTACCAGGACATCCAGGCATAATGTGTGATGACCAGAGCATGTGTGCTCTAGGCAGGCTTGAACTGTGCTAATGAATCCTATATTTATTGTGTTTCAGTACCTCCTACTGTAACAGCTGGTGCTGAGATGGTGTAAGGTAGAGGCTGTGGTTGGCAGTGTGTCACCCACTCTAAGGCCACTGAATTTTATCATTGCTGTCCTTGTATCTGATAGCAGGAGTCTAATGCAGTCACAGATGGGTGCTGCAGTCCACACTCTGCAAGTGTCAAAAGGTGCAGGATGTTAACTTAAATCCCGCTGGGCATTAAGCCCACAGGCAGGTAATATGGCAGCATTTCAGACTTTTGACCATCATGCCATGAGTTCAGCATCCTTAGAAATAACTTTGTTGTTGTGTAAAGTAATACACCAGTTTTCAACACTAAATGCTTTTCATAAGAACAAAGTGGCAAGTATAGAACAGTCAAGTGGGGAGACATGCAAGGGCACAGAGAGGTAAAAACAGGTACAAACAACACAAAAATGAGTGGTGGGGATTAATAGCAGCAGGAAAAACAGAGGCAAGGTTTCAGTATTCAGCCTCTGTCGTTATCAGCAGAGCTGCTTCTCTCATCCTGTTCGTCACACTGCCAAAGTGAGACCTTGAGCATGGAGGACCAGGAATCTCAGGCACCAGGTCTGTGCTAAACTAGAAAACAAGGTGCTTTAGAGGAACAAAGAAACGCTGGGAGCCCCGGGACAAGACCGAGCCAGGATGTGAGAACTTCGGGCATTCTAGCATCTGCTTCTCCTTTCTTTGCTCATCACAGAGCTGGAACGTGACAGCTAAGAAAAAAAAATAGAAGAAATCACTGCCTCTTCATTCTGATGTGCAGGATTATAACGATTTGCTGAGATTAAGGGCTGCCAGTCAAGTTCGAACGAGCTTTAATGGTTTAATTCGTGGGCAAGGAGACGGGTTTAAATGAAATCATCAACTGAGGTCGATTAAGCTCATTAAGCGTTTAAAGGGCTCCTTGCGTGTGCATCTGCAATCAGATTCTTTGAAAATTAGAATTAATTATGAGCGTCATTCCTCCCTTGTCTGTGTGAGGGAATGAGGGCTACAAGCTCCATCTTGTCTTGTATGAATGTTACGCCTGTGATCTGATGACTGGTGATGATAAAACAAGTCCAGTCCACGTGGCCTGGTTCTAATACAAAACCACTTAATCCACTGGCATTCAAATCATGGGTTTTCACCACCACTGTGGAAAAAAAAAGAAAAACAAAAAACCACCAGCAAAAAATTGCAGGAGTGTTCCAAGAAATGACTACCGTATTTACCTACTGTATATGCTAAAGTTTTATACTTTATGTCAAATTTTATTTTTTTACACAAGGAAATTAACATGCTTGTAAATTAAATTAAATTAAATTTATCAACTACAGTCTTTGCAATCTGACAGGCTGCAATGGCCTGTACAGTTATGTGTACAGAACAGCCACACCTGAGCCTCACTACAGGAATCACAGCCGCACTGCAGTGTGGTGTGTACAGAGCAGCCACACCTGAGCCTCACTAAGGGAATCACAGCTGCACTGCAGTGTGGTGTGTACAGAGCAGCCACACCTGAGCCTCACTACAGGAATCACATCCGCACTGCAGTGTGCTGTACAGTTATGTGTACAGAACAGCCACACCTGGGCCTCACTAAGGGAATCACAGCTGCAC
>JABJVR010000087.1:10358750-10405915 GCA_025773905.1 Chitala chitala
TGATTAAAGAAAATTTAATCGATTAAAAATTTTAACGATTAATCGATTAATTAATCGTTAATTTCCGCAGCCCTAATAAATACATACATACAAACATTAATAAACAAATGTGGAGGTCTTAACTAAAAGCAAGTGTAGGTCAACAAGGAGCCAATGTAACCAATCTGATCATCTTTTCACCTTTGTTGCATGTTCATCTCCGGCTACTGATGTATCTCCCATATTTGCTCAGATGAGAGGTGGCGATAACATCCCAGTTGCCTCCACACAACGTAAAAAAGACAAAATCCATTTAAAAAATTATGAACTTGATGTCATTAAGGTACCTGATGTGCAAAGGAATACAGTTGAGGTGGACTCATCCTCACTTACTGTAACATGTTAGCTAGCTCAGGAGATACAGACAGGGCACACACAACACTGCAATATATTTCAATAAAAATCAAGTAAAAACATACATAATGAACATGAATAAGGTTCATAAAATGTAGAAACAACACAAAACATTTAAAAGAGTTGTATTACATATTTTAAAATAATTTTATCAAATAATAAACTTTAGAATTGTGAAAAGGTTTAACATAGCATAACACCTGGATATTTTCATGGCTTGGAATTTGTTATCCTCAGATAAGATGCCAACCAAAAATCAGTTTCAATAGTCATATAAAATGTGTTTGTTGTAAATGACAAGCACTGTAATGATTTAGTGTAAGTGCAGTTATATGCGGTTTGAAGTGGCGTGCCCTCCTTTATATATAGATTGCGATTAACCTCTAAAGCTTCAGGAATGCAAATTTTCCAGACCTCTGAAAGCATATAGAAGCAGCAGAAAAAATGCCTCCTTTCATTTCTCTCAATAGGTTTAAATGTTAAAGAGCCGAGATGAGAAAATAGATGCCGTGTAGAACTGAAGCACACTCACACTCACTCCTGCAAACTGAGGCATTTTAGTAAACTTCTTAGAATGACAGAAAGCCATTATAATAACTTTAGAAAAATCCTAATGAACCAATAAAACTATTGGAATAAAAGCTGCAAAAACAAAATGATGTAAAATTTAGGACCAATGTTTTAATGTAATCTGTAATTCTGTCATTCACTTCTCTCCCTTGTTGCACGGGTGCCACTTAATGCCCATTCAGTGGGCAGCACTGAGCGCCATCAGAACATACTCACCCTTGACTAATCTCTACCTGCTACATGACAAATGTGTGAAATTGTCAAAGGTTGTGGCATTTCGCTCATGTAGGGCTGCCTCGTGTACTCAGGTTCACATTAATCCTGTGGATGGGGCTCTTCTGCTGTCCTGTTAACACCCGTCACGAAAACTGTGTACATTTTTATGACGAAGGGCATCAGTTAAAAGTTACTTCATTGTTTGAGGGCTCAGAAAACAGTTGATTAATGACATAATAAGTAATGGGGGATCAATTTAACAATTCAAATGGAAAAGATTTTTTAAATTCCATATTTGGCATCGACAGCTATAAATAAAAACAGGTGTTTGAAGAAAGTTTGAAACACATTTTGAAAATGCGAGAATGTTTTCGTTGAAGGTTGTTGTTCTCATGTGACCAGTCTCACAACCCAACATGGAGCGTTTCTTCATGGCTACATTTAACAAATTCTTGCTGCATAGGCCTTGCATTTCACCACATTAGCATTTGGATGACATCCGTGAAATTAGCATTTGGAGAAATGTCTCCTAAGAAGGTGGAGCACGTGTGCGTTTGTATTTAAATTCGTGTGACCCACCGGGTCCTCTCCCCATCCTCCACTGCTCAGAGTCCACCCAGCACTGCCAGGTTTTGGCAGCAGCTCCCAGCCCAGCGTTGATTAGTTCGTGGTACACTAACACCCAGGCACAGACACCTGCCAGCTTGTCACCCACAGGGCTGGGGGCCCCGTTGAAGTGCATGAATTAGTCATGGTGCCCCCGCCCTCTCTTCCCTCTGATCATCACAGAGATGCTTCAGGAAGCTGTACCAGCAACAGGGTGATGCAGGGGGAGGGGGAGATGCTTTGTGTTCACAGCCTGCGAGACCCACAAACAAATAAATAAATGAAGGATTTACCCCCACACATCCACAGTTCTGCAAGTAATGTAGTCAGCACAGGAAGCTCCTGTTCTGAGCATCACATTAAATCAAACAAGAGGACGTAGCATACTCAACAAGCAAAGAGAGCCCACACGCTACGTGTGTTGCATGTATATACGTAAGAGGCATATGCCCTTCTTTTGAAGTTAAATCCAAACCATGTAAATGGCCTGTTTGAAGTCTGTGGATCTCATTGCTCTAATGAGCTGGAAGTGGATGCTGCACTCTACATCTGGAGACAAAGAGGAACTCAGAAAGCGATTCCACAAATCAATGCAAGGTCCACCCAGACAGCAGTCTGAGAACAGTATTTCTCTGAGAGCACTATTAAACAGCTTTTGGGAGAAAATAATTCATTGCCCTGTTTAATTCATTGATCAAAGGCTTTCATTTCAGAACAATTTATTATTTGATGCTAAAAACGAAAAAGCTAATAAAATATATGGTTTTATTTTATATCTTAAATTATATTAAAATGAAATTATATTTTGGCGAAGTTAACACTAAAAACATGCCTGCAAAGATCAGAGATTTTTGCTAAAGGGAAAAAAGACACAAATGGCACATATTCTCTCTAGAGATGTTGTCCAGGAAACACATTTCTTATTGGGATGCATATGGTCCACTGATGTTCCAATAATTTTATTGTTAAAATATTTTATATTATAAAAAAATTTATAATAATGAATACTTTTAGTCCATCAATTAACAACATAGAAAGTGTAAAAAAAAAATAAGTCAAAATCAACATTTGGTACAGCCAGGCTATTTTTTAAAGTACATTATCAATCCCATAGGGGGATTACTTCTCTGCATTTAATCCCTCCCTGAGGGGAGCACTGGGGAGCCAGTCCCATGCAGCACCCAGGGAGCAAGCGCTGAGATCAAGGACACACATGGCTGGGCTGGGGTTGGAACAAGGACACTTCCACATCCCAGCCTCATGGCCCACCTGTTCCACCACCAGGCCACCTTTGTATCTAATGTAATGTTATGCCGCTTAAACCACACAATGGCACTTTTGAAGCTACATTAACTGTATTATTGTAATGCAGAAACGTGCACTGCTGCATTGCTTGTGTTTTGGTCATTCTGGTTATTCTGTAGCATTTAGTGTTCGCCATATATATATATAAAGGGGAATTAAATTTTTTCACTACTTAAAGAAAACTGAAGAAACAATGCAAGTAACCGGAGATGTGTCTTCATTTATGTCCATAAATGCTGCAGACTGGCTGACTTACTACTTTCTTGTTGAATTACAATCCAGTTCACACGTGACAACAGAATGCTCCAGGGAACGTCAGGTTTTCACTTACTTGTCACATTTTCTGCAAGTGTAGCCATCTGTGTTCAAAGCATTTCACAAACAGATGAGCGCTCGGGGGCGAATGTGTTTGTATAAACCCTGCCTTACTTCAAGTCTTTGATCACACAAAACAGTAAGAAAATAGCCCTCAAGGTCACTGCTGAGCAACTAACTAATAAAAATGTTTGTAGCTGTAGGATACTGGTCAACGTTTTCTTGAACTGGTTGCCATGTTGGTCATAGCAAAGAACACAAGAACTTTTTCACATTTTAAACTTCCTTCTCAAACAAAAGTTCAAGCAAAAACAAACTAGTAAAGCATTCCTTATTTCACGGTTTATAATCTGAAACAGCATAATCAATTATAATCAGGGGGTGTTCATTGTTTTAGTCAATTCTAGACCTTAAAGAACAATTATAAACATTTAAAACTGCAAGAAAAGTCAAGCTAACAACTCTGACCAGAGAAACTGTATTGTCTATAAACATACGACAGTCTCTTTTTCGATGTCAGTGACAACAAAGAAATTTAAACTCACCACATACTAAACATTAAGCAAGAACTTATGTATATATAATATAATCCTACTCTATAAGGAGATGCACCAGTGCACCAAGGATCTTCTGTTGTCCCCTTCGGAACTGCATGGACATGGACAATATGTGGCAGTATTTTTAATATCACATTGGTTAAACATTATTTGCACAAATTACTATCCATTGTATGTGTTGGGTGTGTGCAATACTTTATCGTGATTTTATACCACAAATGTAAATGTAAAAAGCAAAGACTGTTGAGATACAAGTCCCACACTGCTGTTGTTTAATATTTGGATGTGATAAATGCAACATTTCTATCCAGCTTTGGAGAAAAGCATTAAGTTGGTATAAAAACACACAACATTGTTTCTCGTGCCTTAACCAGGATACTTCTTATACAAATGTATAGATGAACAAAATTCAAGGTTCTTTAAATGAAAACACCAAGACTGAATAGGCTGCAATGTAGTTTCTAAACTGCAGAGTCGTTTTATGTGTTCAACAGATGGATGTTACAGGTTTTTCATCCACAAACTGAAACCCTTTATATAGGAAAGTCGTGTCAGACAAAACATGAAGTCACAGTAATTATGGTAATCCCAGGAAAAACATCCTGGACAGGAAATTTTCTGTTTGAAATATTTACTAACTTTACTATAGAGGGGACATGGTAAATGTTAATGACATGAGAATTTTGTGGTGTTCAGGCAGATATCGTCTCTACTGTGCAGAAGAGGACATGTGTGCTGTCACCATGACAGTGGGAGTACAGGGTGGGGCTCTTCACACGCTCAGATCCTGGGCTCAGATGATGAACAGAGTAACTAAAAAGAGAATAAATCGGTATGTCTGCGAGGTGAACTTTGTTTTTCGGCCAAGAGGACAGTGGCTCCCCAGTCCCACATGGCTATGCCCAACACACTACGATGTGAACACAGTGCTTTGGATAAACATGGCTATCTAGTTAAAAAAAACGTCTGGTGAAACTGCTAGTATGAGAGTAATCATTATGGTGATGATGATGATGATGGCGACAGTCACACCAGGGTTCAAGCATGCAAATGTGTTGCTATGACAGACTCTACAGATGAAAGTAACGCTAGGACACGTCACAACACCACACGTTAGCTCTGACAGCCCCACATTTGTCATGCCTGATCACTTCCATCTGCATGGATTTGCCAAGCCCATCTGTTAAACAACAGTAGTGTACTCTCCACAGGGTGCTAATGCACTGCACCACCAGGTTCAGGCTAAATATTGTCAGGCCAAAACAAATGTTTCATTTGGGGGAAAGAAAAATAAATTAAAATCTTGCTGAAAAAAATATCTACTTTCATAAGTGAAACTGACGATGCTTTATATCCACTGGTACATGTTGTCATTTAACTTTCTTTGACCTGTTCTTCACCTAATTAAGATGTTTTGGCAGCGGGCAAATTGACCTTACATCCTGAAAAGGTTGGGTGTTCTGGGTTCTGGATGCGTTGCTGATGAACAAGGTTTTCTGAAGCTCTTTAGCAAACATCCCATTGGTTAAACAGTCATGCTTTGAAGTGTGAACAAGTTGCTTAGGAAGCAAATAAGAAAAAGAAAGCAAATAAACAATGAAGTGTATTTGCCCACTGAATGAAAACAATGAAATGTGTCTGTTAAGTTCCAAGCCCAGTAATTTAATTCAACTCTTTTTTGCCATTTAGAAGTTGTAATTGATGTAGCTGCCAATTTGCAAAACGGATCATTATCCTCCTCTTCCTTGTTAGTGCAAAAGGACACTGGACATGAAGGCTGAACCTCCACCTAGGAAAATCGATATCATTCATTATAAAATTATCAGCTTTTTTGATCTGAAGTTCATTGCAAGCAAGAAGTTCCTATGAGACCATGCTAGATGCTTATATTGATTATACATCACTGGTCACCTCCTCTCTATTTGAGTGAAAGTGGGTGGAAAAACTGACTTTCATACAAGGAAAAACAATTATTCATGCCTAAAATGTAACTATGATAATATATTTTGCTGCTTATAATGCACCTCAGAAGATCTTAAAGGTAGACAACAAGTACAGCATGATTTAAGACAATGATAATGTAAAATGTGAAATGACAACATACCCTGAACTATACTGGGAAAAAAGAAAATAAAAAAGTTAGTGTTTTTTCTTCTGTTTTATTTTCATGCAGAATTGGTGTAGCTGGGCTCCCCTTGAGCAGGCTTGCCCAGCAGTCGGTGTGGGGGCCACAGGATCCACCCTCAGCACTGCAGCTTCCCAGGTCACAAGCTGGTGACTGGCTCCCACTGAAGAGCTTTGTGCCACAGAATAATTGCTCCCTGCCCGCTGCACTTGGAGCACAATGGCACCATAATGAGCAGATAAGGCCACTCTGGAAATCCCATTTCTGCCAGTGTCTTTTGGGACCCTGTGATGTTTTCAGGATGATGGCATGGTGAGTACCATCTTACAGGAGCAGCACCCAATTTTAACCTTTCAGGGGCTGAAAGATGCTTTGGAAAGGGGATTTCTGAACTGTCTGTTCTTTTTCTATAGCTTTACCATGTTAACCTTTCCTTTTGTTAGCCCTCCTCTCTCATGACCAGGGCTGCACCATGTGACACCAAGGCTGCCTCTCCAGCTGCAAACACACATGGTAGACAAAATGTCCTAAGCCTGCGAGGCACACAGCTACAGCTTCATGCGCTCTAATCTCTCATTTTTGAACTTCAGCCAACGTATCCTTTGTAATAATGCTAAAACGGGAGCCTCCCTGGATAAAACACCCAGAAGAGCTGAATGGGCAGAGCCAGCTTTAGCCTGCCACCCGAGGACAGCGCTTGGCTCCCCAAGCACGAGTTGTCACGACTATCTAAACACTGCACGCTCCGACAACAATAACAGCCAGTGTGTATTTCTGCACATTTTCTTTACTCCCTGGAGGAGAGCGCTGCGGGCTCTTTATTCACACTAAAGACGCTGACCTTTACAAATAGAGCCGCACCCGAGCCAAGGTCTGAATTCTTCCTCTGTGCTCCACTGCAAAGAGCTTTTATATTTCAAATAACTGAAATGCCGCAGGGAGATGAAGACTTCACCTTTTTCCCCATTCGCGTATCTTACTTTAGATAAAGATCTGGTTCCTTATCCAAAACTTCACTGCTGACACAGATCAATCTACCTTTGAATGGCTAAGGAAACATTCTGGTCGAAGACTGATTTTCCTATGTGCCTTTCCATATGTTTTGCCGTCTCAGTAGGAGCTTCATTATGATTATTACATATTTGCCTTGCTGACAGTCTGATTGGAAGTAATGCACAGAGCTTGCTATCATACATCTCGCTGATTTATTCAGCTGCATTTCACTCAGACAATTTAGGTTAAGTACCTTAACTTAGCAGTGCCTTTCAGTATTTGACCACATATCCCACAGTGTAATTTCTTAACCTCTGTGCCACCTACATCACTCAATAATCAGGAGTGTTGAATTGTTAGAGTGGAAGAAAGAAGTCAGCTCAGTGCATGTCACAACTGAGACAAACTGGCTCAAGATGGTGAAAATCGGCATGGTGTAATAAGAACTTGCAACTATTTGTTGGTTCACTGACAGCAAACAGAGGGAGTCGAAGGTGCATATTGCAGGCAACCCATAATCCTCTTGGAACACCTCAAAAAACAGACCTCATGAGTCTCCGGGGTCTTCTGATGATCGGAAAGCCTCTCCCTCTCTCTCCCTCCCTCTGTCCCCACCCCCCTCTCTGTTCTATCTCTCTCTTCTTTCTCTCCCTCTCCTTCTGTCCCCACCCCTATCTCTCTCTCTCTCTCTCTCTCTCTCTCTCTCTCTCTCTCTCTCTCTCTATACCATAATTTTATCTTCATCTTGGTCTACACTGATGCTCCTTTTAGTTCCCCTACATTGTAGCCAACACCATGGTGTTCAAACCCCTTGGTGCTTGCTATTGTGCACAACACCCAGCTTCACCCCACTTCCTAAACAGAGTAGAGCAGGATGTAACATAATATCTCTTTCTCTAACCTTTCTCACCATCCTCCATTAGAGGTCTGTTCAGTTTACCTGAGTATACCTGGGTCACACAGTGATCTGCATCACTGTGTGATCTTCAGTCTGAAACTTGCTTTATGTAAACCAATATTCTTCAATGGTCTCATTTATTCCAGCATCAGCAATAAATGTCTCTTAACACCATTTCATTTTCACAGAGAACAGGCGTTATAATGAATAGTGCACAGTTGTTAAGTTATTCTTCGCTCCCCAAAGGTGTACTTTTCAAAGATGTGCTCTGTACACATCAGAGGGTGCCGTTTTCCATTGCCCTAAGTAATGATAAGCCAAAAGTCAGTCAGCATTATTGTAAATATTACATTTGTATTTTAATTGCATACATAAGCACTGTACGTGGAAAAACCAAATGTGTCTGCCTTTCTTGTCAAAACTGAATTTTTAACAAAGAATAATGTAAATTGTAAGAGGAAAGGTAAACCACCCAGTAGTGTTTGGGCAGTCAAATGTCCATAGTCATTTATCTAGTACTCTCTGTTCAAGCTATTGATCACATCACCTGTTACATGTGATAACATAGTTACTACATTCACATTTACCACACCTGCTTAAATGTATTTAATATAAATATGAGAACTTGGTCTGTGCTATCGGTGGTGTGGTGGTCAGCACTGTTTTCTCGTACCTCCTGGCCTGAGGTGTCGATTCTTGCCTTGGGTCTGTGTGCGTGTAGTTTGCATGTTCTCCCTGTGCTTGGTGGGTTTTCTGTGGGTTCTCAGGTTTCCTTCCAAACACATGTGGGTTAGGTTGATTGGTGTGTCCAAATTGTCCGTAGTGTGTGTGTGCCCTGCGGTGGGTTGGCGCCTTGCCCTGGGTGTCCTCTGCTCTGTGTCCTATGTGACCTGGGATGGACTCCAGGCTTTCCATGACCCTTAACAGGATGAAGCAGTGTATAAGATGATGAAGAAGATAGTTTTTGCCATACTTCTTGCTTTTCTGCAAGCTCTCCATTGGCAATGTTTACGCAATTCAGGGTAACATAATCATTCAGCAAAACACTGAGGTTTATGGGAGCCATTGACTCACTCAACATTTTCACAGTGACATGGATGTCAGCCAGATTAGATGGGGATTTTCAGCAGATGATACCCGTACCTGGGTTTCAGCTCAGCCTTCGACTCCTCGAAGTAAAATTAAACCAGGCTGAAGAAAACAAAAATGAAAAGAGGGAGTGTAGAACTCAGAAGGATAATGATATGACAAACTACAGAGAACAATTATTTGTGAGCACAATCACTTCAGGACCCACAGAGGTATTAGGAAGTCTCCATCCTGATTTTTATTTCTTTCTTTCTTCCACAGGCACAGTCTTTTCAGTGGAGAAAAGGAGACACAATACAATACAGAAGACACAATAACAAGCAATACCATGCTGCTGTCAGGGCCCACAACAAAACACACACAAGCTGCATTCCCTCTGTTTCCAAGAGTGAGACGGACACAGAGATGAGCTCTTGTAAATTAATAAAGGACAAAAAAATTGTGACTCCAATACCTAAGCCTGATCTCATCCTGGCACATCTGATTGCTGTCAGTTTTTGTTGCTGGTAGACAATAACAGAACCAGTCCAGACGTAAGGAAGAAACAGTTACAGCAGGCTATAGGGCAGAATCACACATTTAACAAATTTACCAGTGTGTGGGGGGGGGAGGGGTAGCTCTCCAGACACAATGGACACCTGCAGAATAGCCTGCCTCACCAATTGAGGAATATACCCTGTGAAAGGAGAATGCAGGCAAAATCCAGTGCAGCCATGATGTTGGGAGTCTATCAAACATGCTGTGTTCTGTCCAACCCAGGCTCTTCATTTTGTGTAATTGAAGCAGTAATTTAATCACGTTGGCAGCTTTTCATGTAGGTCTTGACATTTCACTGAATTGAGGTAGAGATTATTTCTGGAGTTTTTGTAGTAAAATAATGTAAGTGTCTGAAACGGTTGTTTAATTCTAATTAAGTCAAATTCTAATTTGTACAATTTTTTAAGATCTACAAAGGATCTAAGTTGATTTAAATAAAAACATAAAGCAAATACCAGTTGCAACATTTTAAGAACCTGTATTCTGTAGCGATTAACAATAATGATGTCTACAAGAGTATTTAGTACCAGCACAATCTAGACAAATTAACTTAGAGGTTGAAAGAAAGAAATGAAAATGATCAGAGAAGGACTGGGAAAACCTTGGGATAATAATTTAGAATCGAGGAATTGTGCATGAGAAGCTGACCTCACACACTCAGTTAAGGAACACCTTCTAATCAACTCTAATGATGAAGTGGTAGTCCAACCCAAACAGAACCTCCAGCCCTTAATCCCCTCCCCCCAGACCACCCAATCCAAAACTCCATTTCACACACTGAAAAGAACCCCCCTGACCAGTGCCCCGTGTGATTTGGGAGGAAGAGGTGCAGCTCACCTGAGGCGGGTACCACAGGTTAACGTGAAGATCTCACTCTGACAGGGTGTCAATACAAAGCAATTTACGGGCGCATGAAAAATCGACCCCCAGATAACAGGCAATTTCTTTGCTCCGATGGTTCGGCTGGTGAAATAGCTCAAGAACGAGGATGGGGGGAGGGAGAGCAGTAGGGGTGTTGGTAGGGAATGGAGGGCTGCATGGAAAAGAAAAATAGGAGAGGGTGTGTCGGCCAGAGCAATTATGGTTCAACGAACAGCCGGAGACGTTGGGATTATGCTGCCAGCTGTCCATGTCCCATCAAGGCAAAGAGGCCAGTGTGCACTAACAACAGTGAGACCCAACAACTGGAACAAGAGGAAAAGAAGCATACCAAAATAAAACAGCACATGGGACAGGGGTGTGAACTGCAAGAAGCCAAGCGAGGGAAACCAAGGGACAGATGGGATGAAGGAGAACTTTACAAAAATAACCCTTTGGTATTTTTAAAATAAAACAGGCAAGAGAAAGAAAATAATCTAAACCACATTTTAAATCATACAAACAACATTTTCAGATTCCCAAACAACAAAAACAAACAGAGCACCAGGCAGCAAGTATCATGAAGATTACACATCAGGATCTCAGGATGGACGCTCATATCAGAAGGTACTTAACTTGCAAAACTTCCTGTAAACTTATCTTCCTGTAAAACATCCTTCTGGATAAACATGCAAATATTTAAGTGAAACCTTCCACAAAGATACAAAACGACAAAACTAAATAAGCAGAATGCAATAGAGTCAAATGTTCTGTAAGCCTTCTTTGTCTTACCTTAAGGATCTCTCTATATGCAAAGCCACTAGCCTCAGATAAAGCAAGCAATAAGGACCTCACTCACAGTTATGGCCTACTACTGGGAGGTTAAACCATGCCTTTTCTCCAAGAATATGCACCACATAAATGAGCTTTTCAAAAGGCATAAGGAAAATGTAATGCCCTTTGCTTTACCATAACCTGCCTGGAAGCAGGCTGGCAGGCAGAACTCAGAGCAAAAGAGACAAGGTGAGGACCTGACAAAGGGGAGACGGTAATCCAGGCAAGGGTGACGCTGCAGTAATCCTGCTCAGTGTGGTGCAATTTCAGTACCATGATGGGATTAGTCTGTGAGAGAAGGCATCCTACACTTCACAATGAGGAAGTTGCATCCAAATGTCAAATCCTGCAAAAGTAGCTGCTTCTGCTGACATACACCTATCCAAAGAACCAATGGTAAATACCATTGATGACCTCGCATCTTTCACAGAACCAATGGTAAACACCACTGGTGACCTCGCCTTATTTTAAAGTCTTAACATTAAAGCTATTATTTAAAAATAATTTCAATTTTTACAAGTTACCAGAAAAAGTAATTCAACAATTAAAATAACAGAACTATTCTAAAACATTAAGCAAATATTGAAGCAAATATAACCTTTACAACAAAATAAAAATACAGTTAAAAGTAAATATTAAGTGTTATTTAATTCATTCTGGGTCTATAAGAAGAACTGCAGCATTTCAGAACACTGCTACACAGTTAAATGTCAGAGTACAGTCTGGGGTGTAGAGCTGAGTCCTGCTACCGTGAAAACAAACTGAATGTATACATTACAGAAAAATGAATGAGTAAGTAGGCCTACCAAACAATCCAAAACTAATACAGAAACAAATCCAAAACAAGAGTTAAGAACCAAACCTACATAAAAACAGGTGTGAATAATGTAAATCCAAAGGCAATATGACACTAAAATTCAAAAAAATTGAAGAGAATACAAATTAAAACTGAATCAAACATGGAAAGCAACACAACCTTGATCTCAATTGCATGTGGGAAACTTCCCCTTAGCAATGTAATCCTTACCTTAATGCACTTCACTCTGCTCTTTCATTCCTCAGACCTCCTTACTTGTGTTTATTTAGAATCAAATGTTCCATCTTACACAGACTGTACCAAGGTCACCTGGTGTTTATAAGTATTGTCTATAACTTTTTCAACCCCTCACATGACTGCATACAAACTGAATCAGGTTTCCTAAGAGATGATGGCCACCAAAGATGACAAGAAGGTTTCCTAGCACTTAAAATAAAAATGAAGAAATGCAGTGCAGCCTTACAAGTTGTACACCGGAATGAAGCTCACAGCATCTCCTGAATGGCTTTAAGAGCTACCGCAGACTCACCTTAAAGGATGCATAGATGCAGCACGAGTCATCAGTCAGGATAAGTGATAAGCTTGTTTCTTTTCTAAAGAGTCAGACTCAGACTTTGAACAGAAGAGCTTTTAAAGAAGGTGCACTAAGAGCCAAGATTTAGGAAAAGAGGACTTAACAGCTAAAGGAACAGGCACTCACAGAAAATCCTTCACTAAACATTCCTTTACTGTCACTACAACGTGCCAACACCACAAAAATTATAATTCTTATATATAGAGATTTGAAAACATACAGCAATATGAAAGAGTGCAAAAGTGTCCACAGGGGGACAACTGCAGACAGAAGCCTTTGTCCACTGACCCAGTCCACATGAACCATTAAGAGTTTTTTTCTTCCCTCCAGTTCCAATAGAAAACAAACAAAAAGCATCTCACAAAAAGCTCTCAGGGTGGCTGTGTGTTCCCAGCAGCTCCTGGAAAGTTGGAGGACTTTGAAAAGCAGATAACATAATTGTGAAGGCACTCTGACCCTGTCCCTCACAGTCCTGGTGGCCTGATCAACAGTTCATCTTTCTGGTGGAATTCAGAGCTGAGATCACCTGCCTCCCTGAGCAGAGCAAAAAGAAAGGAAGCACAGGTGTGCAACCTGCAAGAAAATATGGAGAAAGATAACTTCAGCAAGACTGTTTCAGCATGACCGCTGCATTTTGGGTAAATGTCCTTGACTTGACCTTGTATGGGATGCACAGCTGCTAATAATAATAAATAAATAAAGCAAACTCTTTTTTACTAGCTGCCTAAGAGTTTGTCTCTTGAGACTTTTGCCATGTGTCTTTGACTTTCCCCTGAGTTTCAAATGCATTCTGTCATAATAGATTCCATGAGACCACCACAGCATTACTCTCCTCACTCATCACTTGCGCTTCGATGCGTTTAGGTTGGAATTCAGCAGGAGTTCACAGATGCAAGCCTGCAAAGGCCAGACGTAGGCTGTTCTCTCAGTGTGCGTCGTTGCTGGAGTTTTAGTGAGAACGAAGAAGACCCCAGTATCCATGGAAACACATGTAGCGCCCATTAAAATCACTGCCCTTCCAGCAGCTAACATTGATACATTATGGATGCTGAGGGGAAATAATTCTGTATGCAGCTATCATAACTAGTTATGTTTTTAAAAGACTTAAAAGATTTAGTTCCTTAAATTAGTGGGTGCATGGCTACAGTCATAATGTACTATGGCAAACTCATGCACACTTCATGAAGGGATAAATTCAGCCAAGAAATTTATGAACAGGCCATTTGTTCACCTACTCACAGATAAGCAAAGGTGCTGATGATTTTAATAACTTCGTCCTGGTTGGCAGGGGTTCACCAGCTGAGTCACTGATGCGTCACTCTTTCCAAAGAGTCACTAGCAAGGGCATAATTCCTTCACAACAGAATCATATGACACTGTTAAGAGAGCTAAAGTTTACAAATATAATCTCAATTTCTTTCCTTAAAATGGAGTCGTTAAGCGTGGTACTGTGGCTCAGTGGTTTGTGCTATTGTCTTGTATTTCTGAGGCTGGGGGTTCACATCTTATTCACTTCTTGTCTCAAGCCTGGATAAACAGGGGATTGTGTCAGGAAAAGCATATGGCGTGAAAACCCAAGCCCATTTGATGAGTGGGTCATTAACCGGATGCCAGTCAATCTATTGTGGTAACCCCCTCACAGCAAGCAGCCAAAAATAAAACTTGTGTTTTAAGCCTGTCATTACAGCAAACATAAATACAGAGAACACAGTTGGCATAGTAACAAAAATGTAACAATAAAGGAGAGATATTTATGAGGCATGCCTGTATATAAAAATTGGTATAAGCCCTGGTTCTACTGTTAACCTGTCACTGAGAGGTTGGGAGATTACCCCCCACTTTTCATTTTGATGGAACATTTTCAGTAGCCTTGTCTGTGCCCTTGATAAAAGCGAACTGAATGGAAGGTCATTGAAAACTGGTGGGGAGCTCCACAGGTTACCATATCATGGACAGTCTCTGGGGACCCCATCATCCTGGGTTTAAATCCACCACCCCATCCCGTCTCTCTACACAGTGCAGGAAAAACACTTTGCCCACAGTAAGTGCCTGAAGGCAGGAGTGATGAAGAGAGGAAGAAATGAGAAAAGCAATTAACACAGCCATATTCCCTAACAGGGTTGGCAAGTGTTCACTGCAGCTCATCAGTTAGTGAGTAGGGAGGACGGAGAGGCAGGTCGGGAAGCTAGAGGGGAGGGGAGGCTCTGGATGCACACAGGTGGACACAGGTAGAGCGTCTGCAACAAAGCGGATGACCTGCTGGGCCCTGGTGGGTCTCCGTCATCTGCCAACTCACAGAGGGGTATGAAGCAGAGCACCCTGACGGGAGAAACAAAGCACATCCAGGCAGGGGTTTGGCCACACGTCGAAGGCAGCCGCACTCCCACATGCTGCAGCTCAATATCACACCCATTTTTAAGCCTCCTGCATTTTATAATACATTTTTTGATTTTTCTTCCCAGTAAAATTTTTCAATCAACACAAAAATAAAATTGTAGTTTGGAGGACTTCAGTCAATTCTCCTGGTTTGAATAGGGATGTAACAACTGCCACATTTTCAAAGCAATGAAGCCTCAATACTAGCATTATTGAGCACAGATACTGTGAAGCCTGTCATTTAGTAGGTCTTCAAAGTTTTTAAAAGGCCATTTGCTGCTGGTTGTTGCTGCCAACTAAAAAAATATGTGTGGAAAAATATTTATGGGACTTGCCATTTTGATAATACAGTGAATAGTGGACTACAGTGTAGGCTCAATTGCATATTTATAGCCTATGATGGGGTACACAGTCATTCCATTTTTATTAACTGCAGAGCTCCACTGAAAGTGTTAGAAGAGTTGTTACTGTACCCATAGCAATCAAAATGCTGACGAGAACATTCTGTGATGACCAGTTTGAAGGGTGACGTCCATGCCAGGGTAGCACACCCACCTACACCCCATCCCAGGTACTCACCCAAACAGGAAACCCACAGCTTGTCACTAGTCAATAAGGAGAACAGTGAAGATACGGGGGTGGTTTAATGGCACCTGTTCTTTGTGTTTGGTTAATTATTTATGGTGAGATGGGAAGCGCTCCCCTTCCCAGTGTTGAGAGTCTTAAATGTGCAGCATGTGGGCCGGTTTGGTGAGTCACCCCTCCCATATCCACATGAATCAGACGTCTCTGCCTCCGAGCTATGATGAATGACCAGCCCAACAATGTTAGGACATTCATGGGTTTTGTGCTCAGGTAGGGGGTTGGGCATCTGGTGCTGAGGAGCAAGAAGTGGAGTCCCCAGGGGCCTGGGACAGCCGGCGTGCCACACTGTGATGTATGGCCCCATCCTGTCCCTACCCCCAAACTCAGCAGCCAGGGAAACAGGCACTGGCATAAATCAGGCTGCATCTCACCAAATATCAAGGACAAATGATTAGTGCGGCACATGCATCCACTGGTGCACGTCAGGGATTCTGCTCCAGGGAAAACATTTGTGCTCCAGGGTACAAGGGCCTGTTGGCGTGTGTGTTGACCCAGCTAAGTCAAAATCCTAGACACACACTTATTCATTCGCCCAGTGTCATTTTTTAGGTGAAAAACATCTGCTTCACAGAATGATCATCTGAACAATATATGTGGCAAACACACAATGTTAAAGGTGCACAAACTGTGGCTTCCCACGGCAAAAGTGTCAAGGTGAGATTCTGGATCCCTTGCCTTCTGTTTTTTATATTCATACGTTTGTTTTTCCACTGCACTTTGCTTGTGTTTTATTGAGGCAGACACTGTCCCCACACCCTGCCAAGTGGAGTGTTTTATTTAAGCGCTCTGGGTCACAGAGCATGATGAAGTTACTGGTATCGTTCAAAACATGGAAGGGGTTTGCTACACCATGACCATTTGCAAATCAAGTGACATCTAATCAAAGTTACGTGCTGAAGAAACACCTGTAATGCCACACTCTCCAACTCCAGGACGTACACCACAGGGTAGCACTCTGGCACAACATGAAAACAGATATTTCCTTGCTGTGACTAGCCCGTATGCTCCTCTGAGACAGACCCTGATGCTTTTTAATATTTACATCAGAGAATATAGACAAACGTGTTCTGCAGGCCCTTTCATGACAATCTTTGCCATGAAAGGGTCTGCTGCACCCAGTTGTCCCCTCTCCATCCATCTCCACTCCTGCTCTCACATAGTCAAACTACCTGACCCTTTCTAAGTTCCCAAGGGGCAGTAGTACTTCCCCCCCATAAATGTTGTCTGATCCATCCGCCACTTTCTCCACATACATTCGTCTACCTTTATATGATCTTATCCTTGCATATCCAGCATGGCTCTTCCTTTACACCTCCATCCTTCTCTTCCACTATTCTCCTCTCCCTCTGCCAAATTCAGCACTATGGTACAAGAATGCGCCTGCAGCTTTCCTAATTCTCCTTATATATTCATTACAAAGGGGGAGTGACTGACCTCAATCTGTCTTCTTGTATTACGATTCTTTGCTACGTTAATTCTGTAACACCTTGAAAAAGACAAACCACATGCTTACAATCTTACTTGTTCTCCTGTGCTCTCTCTCTCTCTCTCTCTCTATATATATATATATATATATATATCTTGTTTGTGTATGCGAGTGTGCTGCACTCCAACTCTCAGGAACAAGGAAGGAGGAACATTGTATCCTGGCAGTCCATGACTTCTGTATGAGATGCCTGGTGTGTTTTAATGAAGTACCTTTATCAGACCATCTATCATTGTTTTATGTTTTTGTTCCTTTTCCTCACAGGGAAAGAGATAAAACTTTACAAAAATCCCTAACTTGTCATCAAAACTCGTATGAGGCAGGGGGGAAAAGGATAAAGAAGAAAGTTTTGATAAATGCGGCAGTAGCAGCAGTTAACAGTAACTAAAATATTCCTTTTGGGAGAAGTGTTAGCTAGGGGTGTAATTGAAATTGCACAACAGTCCATTCACAACAGACTGCTATAATGTAAAGCTTATAAAATGGCTGCTCTCTTATTTCTGGACTTCAGATTGCCAGTGTCATGTTTTATTTTATTGCATCTTCATTTGTAAATTTTAACCTTTCAAAAATCAGTTGCACAAACTCTTTTGTCAAAAGGTGTCCACATTTATTTTTTTCAGTGTTCATTTTTATGAATGTCAATACGTAAGCCAGCACTTAGAAAAGAAAGGCCTAGTTACCTGTTGTATATAGCTTTTTGACAAGGGTTACAGACTTCTTGTTGCCTGAGACCCATAATTAGATGTAGTTAGTACCTCCACAATGGCCACATTAGCCAGAAACTGTAGCCTGAATTCCTATAGACATTTTTGTCTCATTGAGCTACTCTTATTTGTTCTGCTCATTGGGTGCATAGCGTTTGGTGAGTAAAATCTCAAGCAACACCTGCCCTCCACCAGGCATCTCATCCACTCCATGGAGCGTAGAGAGAAGACAGACAGCCAGCTGACAATGTCACATTACAGGCAACAGTCACAGTTTATGCCCCTCCTGAGCTGATGTGGACGAAAGAAAGTACAACAGCATGCATACATTAGAAGGCATGTATACACACACACACACACACACACACACACACACACACATTTTCTCTGTAACAAACTACAGAGGAAAGTAGATAGCAAAATTGAACTACCTCATATCTGGAAAAATGATGCAACCATACCAGAACGGTTGGGGGTTTATAATTTATTTACGAAAAAGAGCACACAGTTGCTTTTTAAATTGCAGAGGATGCACTCAGCGAGGAACTGCACACTAACATTAACAAGATGTTGTTCAACAGAAAACTGCACAAGGGTTTCTGAGTGAAACTCCTGCCTGGCCATCAGCAAACACCCTTTTTTGCACCAACTGAGCACCTAATTAAGCATTAATTGAGATGTTGCTCAAGAGAACTGCATGAATTCAAATTATGTTAAAAAAGTTTGTTTAGTGCACTTTGTGTTTCTTAAATACTTGTTACAGAAAAAAAATGCTTCTTTTTAAAAGATTTCTTGTTTTTCTTTGGTTCATGTTCATTAGGGTATTTGAACTAATCAATAAGCACTTTGTAACTTAAAAATTGGAAAACTGAGACAGGTGTATATGCTAATATAACGACTTATGATCCCTGCACTGGACTATTTGCAAACAAACAAAACCAGATAAATTACTATTGAACCTAGTTCAATCAAGCCTTTAGTAAATTGTTTTGTTTAGCAAAACAAGACCAAATTAAGGCAGAAATTTATAATGAATCCTTAGTGAGCACCTCCTGTTTAATGCAGTTTGAATTGTCTTACTCATTAAAGCAAAGTTATGGTTAATAAATTAAGAGCTTGGCTGGTGCAAAATGCCTACACATGAGGTTCTGGGATCATGTAGTACCATTTACATCACCTCAGAAACCTTGCTCTAAACACTGAAAATATTCCATATCATTTCTTTGAGAGTAGTCCTGATTTTTGCAATCACCTACTGTTATCAGCACAAATGTGATGTTAAATTCTCTTGTATGTGAGCAGTTACATTTATGTTCCCCGTTTTGTTTTATTTCGTAAAGCTTACAAAATGTGTGTTGTGAAAAACATACACGTAGCAAGAAGGATTCTCAAACAAATGAGGGTTAAAAAAAAAAGTATGGTAGGTTTGGTCCTGTTACTCTACAACAAAACAGCGAAAGCACTATAGTAATGTTAATCAGCCTGACCATTACCTTGCTTGTTTATTAACTTTACTAATTTCATTATCAATACTGACACCACACATTCTGAACCTGACAAAGTAGACAACTGGATGGAATAAAAATACCCCAGCAGTTTAGAGATGTACATGGTGCTTTACGGACTAAAATTATGAAATTATTCAATATTTTATTGAAAAGTCTGTACAGACAGAACACGCTTGTGTGAAGGGTCATATTTGCTTGAGGAAAGGATGTACCTCTTCTGAGAAACTTCAGAAGCAGTTTTACCCAGATCATGTATAGTACAGTGACAACAGAGCCATCCAAGAGTGCTGTGGGATGGAACAGGTCGCAATCGATACCAAAGAGCAGGTACCGATTTTCCCAAGCTAGGACACTCCATTTCTGTCCAGATGCTTAAAACGGCCTTAAGCTCTTAACACGCTCCATCGTCATCCATGATTCCCTCATCTAATTCTGGTATTACATTCTAAAAGTGCAGGATTTAGAAGATTGCACGTTTATGGAGATGGGATTGCTGTACTCAAATAATACTCCTCCATTCTCTAAATTTTTATTTGCCTTTAAGACCATACATGGCCTGACCCTGACTTACCTTTCTGAACTTCTCTATCCTCATATTCAGAACAGATCCCTTAGATCTTCTGAGCAGAAACTGTTGTAATCCCCAGGACAGGATGTAAGATTAGGGGCGATCACTCTTATTCTGTTGTAGCACCTAAACAATGGAATTCTTTACCTTCTGAAATTCACATCATTTCAGACCTTGCTCTGTCTAAAGTGAAAATTAAAACATGTTTATGTATGCTGGCTTTCACTGTACAAGATCGTCACACTTCTCATTAGTATGTTAAGAATTATTGTGGTATGTTCTATTTATTGTATGTAAAGTGCTTAGGTCAACTTTGGTTAAGTGCTATAGAAATTGACTTTGCTTTGCTTTGATTTGATTTGATTCTCAGTTTTGCACTTCTTGGGCTTCAACTATTGTTGCCAATAGGATGTTCCCACATCAATTATGGGCTCACAATTACCCAGCAGGCTACTGAGAGGCTCCGTGGGGCAACGCACAGATGCCAGGCTGATTAGCCAAGGCGGCACGGAGGGGACACATGCACAAAATAATGATACTTTTGAAGTCATGAAGAGGCAACTAGAAGGGATGGATAGGCATAGGCTTGTGCCATGCAAATTACAGCAAGATGTAAGATGCATTATATCAGTAATGTGTCCTATCGCACAGTGTGACATGTAACAGGACACACAGCTGAAAAAATGCCAATTACTGTAATGTGGCTGTAATTTAAAAACCCTTAAATATTTTTTAGGAGTGAAACACAAAGCCCATTTGTTATATTCATTATATTCACAAAGCCCATATTCAGTGCGGAATACCTTAACACAGAGCTCAGTAATACAAGCTTTTTGCATACTGCCACTGTAGACCCTGGCTCTGAAACTATATTGTCAATGCAGACTGATTTAAGAACATTAACAATATCTTAGTGCCAGGGATACAAATGTATTCACAGTAATCAGAAGCTCATATCCAGGATTAATCAGAGCCACGGATCTATTTTATTTAAGACACATGGGGAGAGTTGTGTTCTGCTGCAGGGATGAAGTGACGATGTGGGGCTGATTCATGCAGCTCATTTATTTATGGATACATGCATTTATACAAGCAATACACACACACACACACACACACACACACACAGAGTCAAACCTATATTGCATTCAATAACATACACAGGCAGTAATAAAAACTGCCACTTTTCTTTCTTGCTATATATTCTTCTTGCAAAGCTCCAACAACTTTAAAACTTGTTGTCAAGACAACCAGGGAAAAGACACGGTTGTAGAATGGTATCTTATCCATGCAGGATTCCCTGGAATGCAGGTTTATTGCAGTTATTATGTCAAAAAGGCTGCACATCAAATCCCTCAGCTAAATAAGCTCTATTGTAAACACGGCAGTCCACTCCTAACCTGGTGAGTGGCTGAGCTTCTATTGATTCTCCCCAGCACACCGATAGGACCCTCTGTCACTCTGCGTAAAACTTCAGCAATAGAACACATTACTACCAACAGGGCTCTAGCATGACAAGCTCTCCAACTCTACCTTCTTAATTTAACTGAGAGCCAATAGTGTTTCAAAGCTAATCTCTGAAGCGCTAGCTGTCTCGAAAACAGCATGTCCTTTAAATGCAGGGTGTGCGATTTACAGTGTTTAGAAAAGAAAGAAAGGGAAAAAAATCTTTGAAAGCCAGCCCACACAGTGAGTAGTTAAATGAGGTGGTCAGAGTATGGCAGACGCGCCACTGATTAAGCTCAATATAGCTTCTGTTACAAATCCACGCGCTCAAACATGTACCTCCCACGTTAAAGGCCTCACAGGTGCATTTTATGAAAAAGTTTTAATTAAAAGTTCTAATGAAATGTCCTCTCGATGAATCAGTTTCTCAAATTCCCAGTGTCCCTTCTCTGCCCTGCCAACACTGTGTAGGAGGCTGTGAATGATAGAAGCTCCACCTAAGTCCATCAACTAGCCAATGAAATAAGGTCTTTCTGCACCATAATACAGTTGGACATATGCAAGAGGTTAGTGTGAATTGGCTTGTGAGTAGAAGGGGTGGAGCTTCGTTTTGCATTATGAAGGCTCACTTGAGGACATGATGCATCTTCTGAACCTACCTCCCCCAGTCCATGCTCCCTGTGTCCCCTGTTCTTTGTCTGCACTCTCAGCTGTTCCATTCCCAGGCATTAATCTGTCTCTGTCCACGTCCCTGACCCGGCTCTGCCACAGCCAAACCTGCCACTGTCAGTCTGTGCCCATTTGCTGCGCCCAGCCACTCTGTCCAAAGTCCAGTGACATTCTTCTTCCTGTTCTACCACCTCTCCCCTCCCTGGGATTAATTAGAGGGAACAGTCAGTGTGCTGTGACATCAACACCAGCAATGACCGTGAGAGAATCTAGGTTGCTGAAGTGTGCCGGAGGAACAACGGGGCTTCCAAGCTCTTGCAGAAGGGATTTTTTGTTCCATTATTCATCTGGATGCCATTTTGGCTAGATGAATATAGATCACTTTTTCAAAAAAGGTCTCAGCTGCAGAGATTCTTATACATTCTTTTTCATTCCACTCATGTAATCCCAGTTTGTGATGTGACGCATTTGACAGGCCCCTGCGAATATGGATGAGGAGGAGGAGTGGATGAAGGCAGATGCCCACCATAGCGCAGTTCCTGTGGTGACATGTCAGGCTTGTGTTCTCAAGGGCCGGCGAGAGCTACAGAAAAACAACATTTAAAAATTAAGCACCCATTCAACAGATGAGACAAAGTTATGCATACGAGCCTGCATTCATATTTTATTTGTCTTTTAAACTTTGTATGCATTATTTAAACAATGTGGTGTGTGCACTGATGACCGTGCTGCAGTACCAGATCAAAGCGTACTGAAGACTATGGACTGGATACAGTTAGCAACACAGCACAGAAAAAAATTTATTTTTAAATTTTGTTAAACTTGCGCATGAAGAAATTTGTTTTCTGAAAATGCATTTATCTCCAATTCAGAAATGATACCTAGATATGTTCCATATAATAATAATCAGCTTTTATTGTCATTTCATACATATTGTACATATATGTCATAACGAAATTTGTCCTCTGCATTTGACCAATCCCCCTGGGGGGAGCAGCAAGCAGCCACATGGCGCCCGGGGAGCTAGCGCTGAGTGTTTTGCTCGAAAACACACCTGGCTGGGATTTGAACCAGGGACTGGAAAAGATTTCTACCTCCCAGCCTAATGCTCTACCCATTGAGCCATGTATGTAAAAGCAACAGGAGCATAGTCCAAAAGGGCACAGGATGAGCAAAACATGCTATAAACAGTGACTCAGCAAAAACAGAGAAGAGTTCTGTAACGGGAGCTTTAGCTGGAAAAGCATGGTGAGATCAGAGAGAGGCTGTAGGTATCTTACCTGATCACAGAAGGACTGGGTGGGAACAATTCCTTAATCAGTGCTACATATTAATTTATTCATTTTACACAATTACAAATAGTTTGCAAATACACTTTTCCAATTGTAATATAATTTTCAATAGTACAATTACATTGTACTTTGTAGCAAAGCACATTTACTTTGGTCCACGGCACTTTACTCAAAGTTTGCGCCAAAGTTGGGTCTGTAAAGATTATAGATGTGCTGAAGCTTCAAGCAGGAGAAATTTTGTACGAAGTGCAAAAATGAAAACAAAAGCAAGATGGCAGATATACGAAGAAGCAGAAGACTGCACGCCACCGTTTAAACCCCCGAAACAGGAGTACAGATTATAATGAATTAAAGTCAGGCAACGGCACACATGTTAAGATTAAAATCTGATACACATCGATAGTTTAAAAAACAGGCAAACACTGGAAACACACTGTGTTCAATATGTAAGATGAGATGCTGAGCATTGGAGTGTTTGCTTTAAACTGCACAACCTAGAATCTCCTGCCAGGATGAAAAGTTCCATAGGAAACTACTGCAAAATCCTAAAAACCTTTCAGATCTCTCTGTTAAAGGGCATTTCAGAAAGTGGGCCGCTTTAGCAGATACCCTAGGCTGTCACAAAATCAGAAAACGAGAATGCGGAGGAAGAAGACATATTTTGGAGACTCACCACAGTGCCTCTTCCTCTTCGTCATCACCCAACGCCCACACAAAAGAACTGAACACCACAACAAACTCACAAGCAGTGATGGTCAGTCCCAAATAGAAGGATGATACAGAGGGGCACCTGTATTAAGATGCTTTGCTAATCCATCCGTTTTCACCCATGTACAGAGCATCATATCTGACTGCAGCTGTTCAGGTTCTGTTCATATATCAAGGGTCCAACAGCAGTGCTCCACCTTTAGCCAGCAGCATTTGAATTAGGGCAGCATATCCCCAGCCACCCGGCAATGTGCAGTCTTGCATAATTTAAGGTGTGAATGTAATTTATCCTGCTAGCTGTCAATGTTTGTATTACCTCCTTTTTCAGTCAAAGGACACCAATTATCATCCACCTTCAAGAAAGACACAAAGTTCTTGTGAAATGTAATGTTATTCCAATTTCATAGATAATGACAAATACATTTTTAGTTCTGAAAACCCTTAAACAAGTTAACATCTTTAATTTGAAATTCACAGCAATACTATCTAATCTACTAGATTAAACTGTATTTTGAGTTCTATTAGGTTGCACTGTTCAACAATTTTCAGAAATTGTTCGTTTCAGAGATGAAAGATGCTTTATAATTTCTTTTGATGTGCTGAATTAAAAATAACTATTAAAACTATTGATTGACTACTGTTCTTATTTACATTTTTCATTTTAGGCTTATATATATTGCACATTTAATAGAGGATTAATAGGACATTGTAACCCTAGGTCTGTAATGTGTTTATTCTTGGCTCTATGTCACCATATCTGTTTATACATTTAAGTACAAAGCAGTAAAGTGTTTTGTAAATTCTAAAACAAAAAGGTAAAGCTGGTTGCGTATTACCTATAAGTGAAGATCTCTGTCCTTATTTGGTATCTGCTATGCTCCATTTGTCTTGTCTTTTGTACTCCTTGAATGAAGCATTTCTTGATACTGTCCCACAGTCATCTGCAAGCATCGATGGAGCCCATTTGCCCCCCACACCTTTTTTCCACTGTCCCAATGAAATCGTGAATCATGTTCATCATACCTTCACAATTTTAAGAATAATTTTCAGTGATCCCAAATTATCCATATTTAACTATTTTAACTACTTTTGTCTGAAGCATGATAGGTTGTAGACAAGCATTATTAGTACCAACTTTAAATTTTGATAAATAAAACCAAAGCAGATCCCCTTGAAAACTCCAAGAAGATAATATTAACTTTTTACTAGAACAGCAAAATCTAACAAACACTTAAGCTTGGCAGCCATGACAGAACAGTTCCTAAAACACAAACGCATATTTTCCCAGCATAATGACAGTCCTCCATGATCAGTTCTGATTTATTTATTTTCAAGAATGTAGAGACTGAAAGATAGTAGAGCAGGTAAATTGATGAGTAAAAACACAATTAAATAAATTTCAGCGAAAATATATGAATCCTAGAAATGTAATTTTTTTACTAAGATATTTATTATTCTGTTGGGCCTCATTCACTTTTCCTTAATTAAAATGCTACTATTGCTACTGCTAATGACATAGAAATTGCTTAAGAGGAGCTGACTATGTGAAGGCATGAGCTCTACAAACTACTTCTCAAAATTAAACTCCAGCTAGAAGCAAAGAGCTGGAAAAACAACATTAAAAGAACAAGGAAGGCTTTAGAGATAGAGAGACACAGAGAGGTAGAGAGAGAGAGGAAGGGAGAGAGAGGTTGAGAGAGAGAGGGAGAGAGAGAGAGAGGGGGGGGGACCAGCGGGAGAAAGTCAGGAAGACAAGCAACAAGTCAACAAGGTCCATGAAGAATGCAGGGCAGGTATTAAGAGTCAGTTGGCTGTCATGCTATGGAAAACAAGTACAGAGAGAACGCTGGTCCGGCCTCTAGTGAAGGAGATTCGTCATTGTTCCGTCTCGTTCACCTGTCAAGCCACCGTCAGCGTTGCAGGAAATTATTGGTCGGCTGCCAACATAAGCCATTTATACGCTTGCTGCCATTTGTTTGTTCTGCCGAAACAGCTCGGCACCAAAGCATTTGCTTTAATACGCGTCAGTGCGACCAAACGTTGCCCATTTGACATGCTGGTGAGCGACTATGCAAATGCAGCGATGAGCGTGTGCTGTCGCACAATGACGAGGGATGGCTGGCTGGACTGAGAGGGCTACTGGAAGCCAAAGGGAGCAGGGTGGGAGTAAGGAAAGCAAGTTCTCTGTTGAATTTTGTTTTTCTGGCATGACTTGAATTTATGCTGCAATTGATCAATGAAAGTTCACAGAAAGGATGGTGATTAACCTTCAGGACCAGAAAAAGATGAGGTGTCTGCTACCATTTCCTTCCATCTTGCTTCTCTTCTGCTCAGGACATCCATAACCCTGTGGGGCACACAACTACAATTTTTTTTTTAAATCCATGCCCTGCGACATGGCAGTTCTGTAAAGTTGCTCAAGAATCAGCCAATGAGAGCTCCTGTAACACATTTGTCATGGTCTCCACAACTACGTCCTTGAACTGATTTTCCACAAAGTCTACTTGTGTTTTCTATTTTGCTTAGTACACAGAACTGAAAAGAATATTACCATCGGGGGTCAACTCTGGCCAAATGGCATTGCTGGGCTGAGATAGGTGTGACCATTTTCCCTCCATCAGACCTCCACAGTTATCACACACAATTTCCTCCTGTCTCCACACATTGCTTGCTTGCCGTTATCTGTACCACCATGGCCCAGTGAGACTGATGTTCCTTCAAAGATCAGCCCTGTTACTCACACAGCCCAAACTGGACTGCCTGCCTTATCGCCTGCTACCATAAAGAATCCCTCGGCAAATTCATCTGCCGATAAACCAAAAGATTGCAATTTGTATTCATTTTTTCTCTTCTTAACCTTTGGTAATTTTTTTGTACCCATGTTCTTTCTGAAGAATTCAGCCTGCCCAAACAAGGAGACATTAAATTATTTGAAAACAGTGCGTGACAGTTTAAATTACTTTTCTTTCCTTGTATTAGAAATCTTCAGAGATAACACCAATGAACCACATTAGCAAGGACTTTTAAAATAGGTGCTAACTAGCATATTATCTAGTCAAAGTACAGTAATCAACTCTCTCTTCTTAAGGACCTTTTCATGCATACTTGAGTTTAATCTCCAGACCAGTAAATTAATTTAGCTTTTTTGCCAGGAAGGAGCGCCAACATTAAATACCTGTACAACACAAACAGATTTTTTAAATGCATATTAAAGTTTTTATTATACATTTACTGTAATCACAATTCACTTCAAGAAGTACACTGGAAATTACATTGTTTTGCCGAAATGATTAATGCAAAAAAACAGGGATGTTCCTTCCTAATGGTATTCATGAACGGAATGTAAGTCAAATCATGCTTCATCATAGCTGTAGAGAGACATGAATTAATAAATCAATAAAATTTTTACAGTGGCAAAAAAAACATTTGAGTATTTGAGGCTTGTGCATTTATTGTCATGTGATTGTCAATAGGTGTTAGCAATGTGTACAGTTAAAGAACATTAAAGAGAACAACTAAAAACAAGTATTGTCTGACGTGTGTATGCATGCCAATTCCATTGGTAGTGTGTATGCCACAATAGGGAGTGTGTATGTCACAGTAAGCAGTGTGTATGCCACAGTAGGTAGTGTGTATGCATTCCAATTCCATTGGTAGTGTGTATGCCACAGTAGGTAGTGTGTATGCCACAGTAGGGAGTGTGTATGTCACAGCAGGCAGTGTGTATGCCACAGTAGGGAGTGTGTATGTCACAGCAGGCAGTGTGTATGCCACAGTAGGGAGTGTGTATGCCACAGCAGGCAGTGTGTATGCCACAGTAGGGAGTGTGTATGCCACAGTAGGGAGTGTGTATGTCACAGCAGGCAGTGTGTATGCCACAGTAGGTAGTGTGTATGCCACAATAGGGAGTGTGTATGTCACAGCAGGCAGTGTGTATGCCACAGTAGGTTGGCCTTTGTATGCTGGTCTGAACAGTAGAGCAGCAAACAGTACAGAAATCCCACCCTGGAAGGGAGCTCTGCAGCACGCCTGTGTGTTTACATTGAGCCGAGCAGCATTCAGCTTCATTTGTGTTTCTGTATGTGATAGTCAGATGCTGACAGCATCGGCTCGCTGTAAAGGCATGCTTTCGTGACGTCGTCTCAAGGATGCAGCATACGTTTGTTGTTAGTTGAGTGAAATTTTTTTTTTTTTTGTGTGTGTATGTATACATCTGTAGTCTAATACACAATTTTTTTTGCATGCATGATCAAGGTACAACATATAATAAAATGAAAAAAATTGTGTAAATTTTACTCTGACAACTGCCACCTTCCCAAATTAATTAATGCCACTTAAAAAAAATTTAATTTTAAATTAAAATTTAAAATTAACTTAAAATTTATTAACCATTTGGGGTGCAAAAGAATAATAGTAACAAAATGTTTTGACAGCAAGATCACATAGTTGGTGCACTGAACTTCTCAGGCTTACTGGTGTGGTGGCCTGTACTGGGAGGCTCTTGTCAGATATTGACCCTTTCTCCTGTGGTACAGGATCTGTTTTCTTGAGCGACTTCCCAGTGTTCACTCACTTCTCCCTCTCCATCTTTAATTCAATTTAATTTATTTTTATATAGGGCCGTTTGCAACAAAGTACCTCAAAGCGCTTTACAGGATGAAGTTACAGATGTTACAGCATTAACAGCAGGTGGATTACTGAGGTTAAAGATAAAGCCAGACAATAACAGGGGAAAAGAACCAAAACCTCCAGAGTGTGGAGAAAAAAACCTCTAGAGGCCCAAGGTTGACTGGCTGCCCAGGCCCTCCTGGGCATGCAAACATTACAGAATACACAGTTTATTCTGGAGACTATGAATGTAAATAGCACTATAGAGGCTTTCTCTGCTTCAGGTGTAGGAGTAACTCTGCAGGCCTCATCCTGCTCGAATGTTACCCAGCTGGGCACTGGGCACAGACACAGACAGAGAAGGAATGCAGAGACAGGTCAGGACATAATATAAACTCTGGCAGTCCCATAACAAAATATCACCTGGTGCGCTTTCCTTGCACTTGGAGGGCAGTGTCTACTAATGAGACGACTCCGAGCTCTCCTCTGCAGCATCGCTCACATTGGACAGCCTGTCTCTGCTGGACAAGTTCAAAAGCTGGAAAGCTCAGCTGACTGACGGTCTCCATGGGCACAGACGAGCAGAGAGGAGGAGCCTCGCCTGCACAAAGACACTCCTGTTTATTCCCATCGGTCAGCCTCTGGAGAGGTCGTCTCTCCATCTCAAAGACACTGACATGAAGAAGGGCTGAATGTGCTGCCATTGGAGCACAGCATGAAGGCACGGGGGACTGCTCCGCAGGCTGTGTGCACTTCACAGGTGCACAGTGACAGCTAACTGGCCGCAGAACATCCTTCAGATCAGCCTGGCATAGGAGAGCAGGGCATGAGCAATGCTTATGTTCTCAGAGAGCTCAAAGTTACACAACAAGGTGCTTAGCTTTCACGCTAATTCAGCTGAAAGGCAGCCCAGGCACTGCCATGCTGCCATGATCCAGTCCCACTGCCTTATTTCTTAGCTGATCCTTATCATCATCCTCAGTGAAAAGTCAAGTACCCAGCAGCAACTTTGCCTTGAGATTAAAATATATTATAGTGTACTGTCTACTCTGGTGAGGCCAAACTATAATCCCTTCATAATGCTGCACAGCTAAGAATCCCTATTGTAACTTAATCTTCTTCTCGTTGAAACACAACTCAGTTTGACTGGCGAGTGCCTATTGTGTCTCCTCAGACGTCACCAACTTTCATAAAGCACAGTCACACAAAGGCAATAATGGGGGCTGAAAAAGAAACAAAGTAGTCAGTAATCAAGCGTCTGCGTGCGATTTTTCTACCGCACTAAAACGGCTCGCTGCCGCTGCACAGAGGGTGGTGTACAGTTTCATGATTGCAAACGGTGTGAAACCTGCAATACTACATGGGCACCACCAAAGAAATGCATATATATACTGTGTGTGTGTGTCTGCATGCATTATACACAATCAACTCCACAATTATTAGCATTCTTCATGAAAATTAGTTACTGTGAGTTTCAGCATTAATATTACATATTTGGGCTTGAACAAATGTTTAACACACTTTGTTTGTTAAACAAAAAAAACTTTAGAGACACATTTTTAAAATTTCATACATACAATGACCTTTCAGCGGGATCCAAAAGTTTGAGACCACATTGAAAACCTGAGATTTTTTTATTTCCTAAAAATAAACAGAAAGTTTAAGTATTTTGAAATAATTGAAACACAAGTTATTTCTTGTAAAATAAAGATTCTACAGTGTTTCTATATCAGTAATAAAATTCCAGAAAAGGTCAGATTTTCTGAGTATTATAGCTTATGCTGAAACACGTGTTCAGGCCACACTCAACTGGATTTGATCGATTTTTTTTGTACTTTTGCACAAACGTGGAATTCATGGCAGCTTGAGTGCAGGCTGTCATTAAAGGGGGCATAATCAAATACTTTAAAATTCAAAAATTCATGTATTTTTTTTCCTTCACTCAAATTGCTCTGCTACTAATTTGATTTGAAATGAAACATTTTGTATTAAATTAGCTGCTGGACTGCTTGCAATAAAACAGGCAAAAAGCATCCAGCACCATGTTCTGCACCAGGCGCCGGAGCTACACACGTGTTTACAGCACTTATGTATATTTAATGTTCAATTTAAATTAATGGTGCTGCTCCTTCAGAGGTGACTCATACGTAAAAGTAAACCTAGTGGAGTGATCCAGCTAGCAATGTAAGATGCAAAATGTTTTAGGGGTTAGAAAAGCTACAACACTGGCTACAGCACTTACACACACGCATCCACACACTCACACGTGGAGGTTAGCTATCGTTTTCATGGGCATATCATTGGAAATCATAGAGCACACAGTTATATATACCTTAGTTTGAAAGATGAGCAATCAATGTACCCTCCTACCCATAGGTGGACTGGTAATGTGGACATTCTGTCAAATGCCAGAACGGTCGTCCAACCTAGAGTGTGGACGGCCATCAGACGTACTAACCATAAAATACACAATAGGTTTAACATAGGTTTAAAGTACACATGTGCCTGTTATGGTTAACATAAATGGTTTGTCGAGTACCCCCTCGGGAAAATATTCAGAAAAAACTGGGACTGTCCTGTGTTAACTAGGCTGGGGAAAAGCAAAAGACTCTCAAGATCCATATGAAATGTGTTTTCATCTTATTTATCCCATGAAAAAAACCTTCCATTTTATTAATGTGGCTATAATTTGAGTGATGATCTGCTTGTCAAACCCGTTTCATCCTGCTGAAACTGCATTGTGTATTTACAGTGTACTGAGCACCACTCTGAGACTTGTGTGTTCTGTCAGACACTGGAAGGTTGGGTGAGCTTGAGCTTTCAGCAGACGTCCAGGCGCAACTCAACGTAAAAGTCAAGTCGGAAAACGCCAGCGAGCAAGTGACAGTCAAGAGAGTTTTCTGTAATACCTCAGAGAAATGTGTTTGTCAATCAGGTTGCCCACAGTGACCTGGGCAGAGGAAGACTTTTTTTGTGTCAGTGATTTAAACCCACTTGCATGTAATCCAGTGGTAAGTTAGACCTCCTCCTAACTAAGGCCAACATGATGAGAAAGCCATCATATTTGACAGGTTGTGTCAGTAGTAACAGGATAATGTAGACGTGTGTGATGAGAGTGAGGGCAAGAAAAATCACATTTATTACAAACTCATTTACTTGAGTTGTTGCTGACTACCTTGGTAATCATTTTGCTAAATGCATGTCAACGGTTGGCTACAAACCCAAACCGTTTCATTGCTTGCCATTTATAGATATAAGATGTAGTGATTGTGCTGTACATGGAGGTCTGCTCGTCCTCAAATCCCTTTTAGATGACAAGGCTCTCACAGCACACTGACTCAGATGTACAAGAAGGAGATCTGCACCACCCACTTCATGAAGTTGGTAAGAGCAGTAGTCATGTACAGTCAGACAACATATCCTACATTACTGCTTCATGGCTGCACTCTTAGTGACTAAACCCTGGACTTCTTAACAGCACCTAAAGGATAATTGAAAGGACAATGCCCCCATCTTATGTCAGAACCTCTTTGACAATGTCCCTCACCCAAAATTCAGTCCTCCTCTTCTCATCTCAGAACTGTCTCAGTAATCAGCAGTGAAGCTCCCTCCAAATGATCATGTCCATCGCTGCAGTGCCATATTTGAGGCTTAATTGTGGTGGGCATTTGGAATTGAGAAACGATTCTGTGACAGTATCTGGTTCCAGAGCCTTTCTGTTTTGTACACCTAGTCAGCATGTGAAGGTTCCTTTGTGGGAGCAGAACTACCGTATGTTTAAAAGCTGATGCATATAAAGAACAGGATTAAAACACAAACTACTTATAACTTCATCAGCATTAGCTTTCACTCTAACTCAATACCAGCCTTTCATTAGCTCCAACTCTTCTTCACTGCACTGGTGTTAAGCGAGCATTTACTTCTGACAGAATCATTTACAGTCCCTGATCTCACCATCATCTCGTCATGCCCGCTGTAGAATTTTAATTGAATTAACCCAGACAGCTTGATTTGAATGGAACAAGAGCGTTTCCATCGGCCTGTGTTCGGCGAATGCAGAAAAGGATAGCTGGCAGCAGCTTTGCAGCACTAATAAATTGCGACCAACACTTATTGCAGCTGCACTTGTACACTGGTTGGTGAAGCCATCTTGTTAGTCCCCCCCCCAGAGAAACTTGGGCTGTCATCAGCCTCTGTGCACAAGAGATAAATTTCACATGAATAATAGATTCATCTTGCTTGGTAACAATTACTATAACTATTTTTGGTATGACTCTTTCTTTTCAACTCAGAACCACAACCCAGAAAATGCACAAACAATTCTGATCTTTATACCTTGTTGCCAGTAACTTTTTGCACTGTATGATACTATCTTTTATGACATAAAACATTACATTTTTTATTCATACCAGTCTCAATCTTTTAATGTACAGACATCTAACTCACAATATAAAATAACGTTGCTACACTGTGATTCACAGATGTCTTTAATAGGAGCTGTTACAGCAGGCATTACTGATAGTATTTTGGCAAGACAGTGTTTAAAGCCTGTGATTTACATTATTTATGTCAAATTGCTTAAAGGCAAAGGTTAGTGGTCCTAAGCTTTATGTTGGGCAGTGGAAATGTAACAAAAAGGAGCCACGTTGGTGCGCCTGAACCTGCAGGTACCGGGCCAGCTGCGTGGGCTTGGCCTCGTGCCAGAACCACTGGAAGAACACAACAGCTATTGCACAAGATACTGTCCAAATTTCTCCACAACGCTCTCACAGTCACTTCTAACAAAACGGTGAACAATGTATCACCACTGAGTCACAACCACAGGTACGTCCCGTGCATTTCAGCTCACAACACAACCACTGTATATTTCGGAATGGAAGGACATATACAGTTCAGGGGTGGCTAGAACAAAACGTAATAAAACCAGACATATTTAGCAAAAAAAAAAACTTTAATCTCTCCTTGATGCATGTATTTATTTACAAGTAATAAATCTGCAAAATAGGAAAAAGCAGAATATTTACACAATGAGCATTTAACTGCCAACCTGTCACAGTTGCTTCAAGTCTGAAACTCTTAAAAATGTATCAGAATCCATATAGTATTAAAACTCTTGATTTTACTCTTAAATTTCTGTGTATTTCATTTGTTCCTATGCATTTTAATTTAAAAAGGACAGCTCGTCAATATTCAGATCAAAACAAAGGGAGAAGAAGAAGAAAAAAAAAAACTCTTCCAGATGAGGAAAATATGGAGCAGGAAGAAAGGGCCAGACGTTAGGAAGGGGAAGGGAGCACACAGGGAGTTAGTGTCTGGGCTGTGAGCCAGTGTCCTGCTGGGGGTGAGGAGTGCAGGGGTGGGGGGACAGGAGCTGACAAGGCACTCTGTGCTAAGCAAAAGCTCTGTGCTCATCAAATGGCATTACTGGCTCCTTCGCCCCCCTCCTCTCCTCATCCCATCTGTCTGGGCGGGTGTTGAAACAGAACATCCTCAGTGTAGCTCAGCTGAAAAGTTCTCGTACCATTTTCACAGAAGACATTGTGCAGTTATAGTTTCCTTTCCATGTTTATAACACAGCTGGTAGAAAAAAAATTTAAAAGTCTTAGGCCCCTACATTCATAACCACTTGCTCTAAAACCAAAGTTAGCCATGCAAATTATCGACCCCCCCCCCCCATAAAAAAACCTGCATTCCTGCTGTTAATCAGCAGAACAGCAAAACAAGATTAACACACAAAAAACATCCTGAGACTATAATCTAACTAGATGTTTTCTGACTAATCTACAAAAACGTACCTTTGTGCCCAGGGGCTATACACATCAAGGTTTACATTGAGGAAAGCTGCTAAGTGATATGGAAAAATATTATCCCTGTGGTGGAATGGTCTTACTAATTAAGTTGTTAACTATTTACTGTCACAATAAAGGCCCCATTTGTGCTGTTCAGCATACACAAAAAGAACAAGATATTAATTGATCACTTGGCATCTGGAAACTGGAAAAAGGGGGGGCAGGGTCCAATTCAATGTATAAATGCCAATGAGACTGCAGGACAGGAGAGACCTTTCCTAGGCCTTTCATTTTTAAGGTGTGTTTAAACTGTATGATGATCAAGTCCCTTGACAACCAGCTGAGACAAAGGATATGCTCAGCTCTGAGAAGGGTCTGGAACGAACTGACCATTATGAAGAACTGCTTTTGCCTGCTAAAGGAACCAGGCAGCCAGAAAAGAGAAGACTGAAGAAGTTTGAAGAATGTTCTGTCTCACTAAAGAGGAACACACAGGTCCTTGAATTTTCTCAGAAGTAGTAGATTGGGGCCTGAGGTTCTACACACAGCCCACCTCTCCTTTTACTACATTTCATTTAGCCAGCACTGGACAACAATGCCTTCAGTTCAGGAGACATATGAAAAACTGATAAAATCCACAGGAAAAAATGAGCTGTATACTCCTAGCTAGCTTCCACGGGTTAAAAAAAAAAGTGTAAATTACTCTCCAGTGGCATCACAGGCCTTAATACCTAAGCAGGCCAGATTTTTGGATTGTGTTTTTTCTTCCACTGAACATCCGGTAGTCACAGAGAACAGAAAGGTTTCCGTAGGTTTAACATGTCTGTCTGTAGAACACTGCTCATGTGGGAGTGTATGCAGCAGTGAGTTTCACAAGCATATAGAAACAGGGTAAAAAAAATCCTTCACCTACACAGAAAAGCAAAAAAAGCGGATGCAATTAAGCAGCAGCAATTCACTGTCTTGTTTCACAAGACAAGGATATTTGCTTTTTTTGTTACTCAACTTTCATTTAGCTTCATTTCATTTGCTTCAATATTTTAAAAGACAATGGAACACAAAAGCAATACTGCATGTTCAACCAGCATCACACTGCTACAAACCAATAAAGTTCTCATTACTCTTGTATGTACTACTATCCTAAAACTTTCCACGGAGTATTAAAAATAAAAGGGAAACTGGGATTCACTTCAGTTTGGGAAAACAAAACAGTAAAAACAATATACCAAATACATTACATTACCACAGTTTGGTTTAAGCAAGCATAATTAAGACAATTTACACAATTCAGCACAAAGTCAAACTTCCAACATCCCTCATAAAAAAAGAAAATGAAATAACACCAAATGAAATTACCAAAAGCTTAAGCCAGGGTGGCATCTGTGCCATGTCAGCTAGTGCCAGGGGCTAAGGGGACCAGGCAACAGAAGAGCTCTCTTCACTACTCCCCCGCCAAAGCTATCCCTGCTCTGATATCCCCCCTACCTCAAAGCTATCCCTGCTCTGATCACTAGCTTTGCAACCCCAGCCTTGCTGCTGGCCTGCCTTGCCTCTGAAGGCAGACTCACAGAACTGCCTTTAGCATGTTGTAGTGGGAGATCAACTTCCTGATGTGGTTCTTTGGCCATACTGGGCCAAAGGGAGTAGACAAAATGAGGCCATGTATGATGTTATATCCTGAGGGGCATAAAGTGAGAAGAATGACTTAGCTTTTTTTTTTTTTAAACCTCAGGGGGGTGTGATGTGACCTCAGCGACCCTGCTGCAGTAGAGGTCCTATACACAATCTGAAAAAATGAAACCATTTCTGAGTTTCGGCAAGAGGCCCATGAAGGTGGCGTGTCGAGTTGCAGTCACTCCCCACACACTACCCTCAGATGCCAGGCCACGGCCGGGGCCTGCCGTCTAGGTCGCGTAATCGAAAGACTCAAGTCGTCTTTCTTCAAGTAATGTAACGTACTTCATCAAAAAAAAATTACTGATGTGAACAAAGGGTTCACATAGAGGGATTGTACAGCGCAAGGGAGCGCACACGAGCCCTACCCTCGTCAAAGGGGTCACCAGCATGGGGCTCCTGGCTCAGCCCACTCAGTGGACATACGGTGAGCTCCACTGTCCACTGGAGAGGTGGTCCTGCTTACAAATCAAAGCCTCAACGCAGGTTTGGTTCTCACTTCTAAACCACAATTGCACTGAAGATCACAATTTGTTATGAACAAAAAAAAAAGGAAATAGCACTTCTCACTTCCAAAGTACCGCTTTAACCTGCAGTTCTTGGTTTTAACCCTATACCCCCAACTCCAAAACAAGCAGGTCAAGACCACACACATTTTCACCTCCAAATGAATGTTAGGCTGACATAACCCTCCCCCCAAAAATGTACGGCCTTTTCAGTCACTAAGGACGTTAACATTTAAATCATATAACATCTTATCTAAAAAAAATAAACATGAAAGGCTTAGCACTAAACAACATTGAAATAAAGCATGGCACAGGACAATTTTTATTTTTTTTTTTCCTCTGAAATATCAAAGCTTTTTTTTTATCATTTTAATTTTTGAACGTTTAAAAAGGAAAACTTTCCGCACGTTATTTTCACATACTTCTTTAAAAATGCAACTGTATTCATATATATTTATATATATTTTCTTCTGTCTGAGTTCCTGTAAATTGTGCAAATTCAGCAGTAACACAAGTGGCAGTCCGGAAAGTGGGCAGTTAGATACAGACAACAAAAAACAAAAGATGAAAATAAACAATGTCCTTGACGTGGCTGAAAGTGGGTCTCCACTTTCTCACGTCAGCTAAATCAGCCGTCGGCCCCCACCATCATCATCTGCTGCGTGTCCTCAAACAAATTCCGTTCTCTGAACAGCCATACTTCCAGTTGTGGCAGTGTGTAACACGTCTCAGCACGGGGGGACGACAAAACTGGAAATGACAGCAATAACTGAAGTTTCTTGGATGCAGTTTTTTTTCTTTGTGCTAAGTGGGATGTTGGGGGGGGGGGTGTAGAGCGACAGACAAACCAACACCAGCCCACACTTGTGAGTCCGGCTCTGAAATATCTACCAGTGCAACTGCCTCAGTGCTTGCAGTCCTTCGTTTGTTTGCTTGTTTTTTTTTTCTTTTTTCTTTTTAAATAATTTTTTAAAAATGAGTCCAAAATGGTGTGGCCCTCCTCATGTCCTGTTGGGGGGGAGCAGTCCTCAGCTGGCCTGTGCCATGGTGTCGATGACCTGCTCCAGTTTACTGCGCAGCCTCTGCCTGCGGGCCTGCTCGTCCTTCTGCAGTGCTGACAAGATCTGTACAGAGATGGGGGGGGTGTAACACTACATTAGTCTGGGGGTCAGAGAGCAATCAAGGTTGAAGGTCAGCAAGCAAAGCATTTGGACTGTAGCATGACATCTATGTGAAAACCTTGGAACAGGCCTAAGACAAGGCAACAAAGTTGCATTCAAAAAGCTTAAAGGGCATTAGTGAGAGTGTGTGAGTGTGTGTGTGTGTGTGTGTGTGTGTGTGTGTGAGACAACAGTATAATACGTGTCTACAAGAGCTACCTAACATATCTGAATGTGATTTTGGGGAGGCGATAGCAGTCAGCCCCTAATTAGGCACAGAAAGAGACAGGTGCAGAAGATCCTCCAATACCACAAGGGGGTAAAGGTCACCAAGAGCAGCTCTTCCAATTCCAAGGGGCACACCCACTTTTTGTAACTAGGTGACTGGAGATGAAAGTGTGAGGCACAGTAATGGTAAAAGAGCAGTGCAGAGCCGTGCAGCCTAATGTGTTTCAAGGAATCCTCATTAGCTCCCTGTTCATCCACACTAATTGTGAGTCACTCATTTGTTCCTCTGATCGGCTCTGCAAGAGCATTTATGACTCAGCATGCTCCTTAATTAAAGCCTGAATCGGGACTGTGTTTGTGAAAACACATGAATGTAAACTTACTCAGACGACTAATGCATTCACCTTGGAGTTAATGTACTGTGTTTGGCATTAATTTGACTATTACCAAACATTTCTTTTCCCAGCTCTTTCACAAAGAAGATTTATTTCTCTACTTCAAGTCGTTCTTCTTTTTACTGGCTCCTGGTTTTATTCTGCATGATATATTTTCTAACCTACTCGAACAGACATTATTAAACTTTGTGGCAAGGCTCAAACAAAATTGTGCAAGTCCTCTAGAGTAGCAGGTAGAAATAAAGGTCTTAAGTGCTGGAATGATCAAAACAAGATAAGTTGTACAGAGGGAGAGGCTTCCTGTTTTAGTAAGGGTGTAATGCATAGGCACGTCACACAGACGACACACAGGAACTCCTGAAGGCCCGTCAGTGGAGGAAAGCTTACCTCATCCTTGTACTTGACTATGTAGGAGTAGATCTCATGCAGGGCACTCATGCTGTTGAACTGGTTCAGGTGAAGCCTGGACTGCTCAGCTAAGTATGCACTCATGTCCTGGTCACTGATGGCTGGCATCCGAGCGATGTCCGAGTAATACCTGTGGGGGCACAAGGGGTGAACACACAGAGCTGGGTGACATGGACAAAAATGTTATCGTAACATCCGTTTCTGTACTGATCCATCTTGATACTTATCACAATGCAGAATTTCATTTTAATGTTTTGGTTTTTATAGATCATCCATCTTACTACTACAGAGTTAATGAACATATTCAGTATAGGTTAAAATTATTAGCAATCAAAACAATATCTTTCGTTTGGTCTGATGTGTGACATCCAAACCACATCCAAGCTTTTGAAGATGTTTCTTTGCCTTCCAGCATTAACTGCTCCGTGTTTACACTGTAACGTCATCGGGAGGGTCAAAAGCGCTTTGAGGCACGCTGTTGTGAAAGGCGCTATATAAAAATAAATTGAATTGAATTGAAAACTGCACAGTACAGGGTGACTGACTACTGTGCCGACATCAGGAAAAAACACCCATGTGCTGTCTGACACGCCGTGTGCATTGTCTGTTTCAGTTTAAGGGAAAATATTTTATCTGACGTTATACGTATAGCTAATTATCGTCATCGAAAAAGCCGACACATCTTGATAATTACCGTTATCGTTTTATCACCCAGTGCTACAAAAAGGTATCTCACATTTTATCCCACGTCAATTGATTATTTTTGCTGCAGTGTGTTGACAGGCCGAGCACAAACGCCTGCTCCATTAGCTGGTGCAGAAACAGCATTGACCTTCATTAATAAGTCAGCAGAGAGGGCTTTACTGAGCGGCCCCTGGGTTCATTAGTGACTGAAGGACCACCCTTCCATACCTCTCCACCCAGTTCTTGTAGTTGGGGATGTCCTTGGCGTACAGCAGCTTGTTGGAGGGCGAGTCCTTGCCCAGCTTGTGCTCTGAGGTGGAGCAGGAGTCCATGAAGGTTTGAGCCACCACTGACAGGCAGGCATCCGTGATGCTGTTCTTATGGATGTCGAACACAAATTGGGGATTCTTGATCACATTCACCCAGAAGCGTAGGGGGAGACTGGGGAAGGGAAAAATGGTCATTAGGACAAGGAAGTATAAGAAATTAAACATGGAACAGAGCAGGACTGTTAGAACAACATAAATTATAACAGAAGTTAACCTTAAACATGGAAAGAATGGAAACTGAAACAGGAATGAGACATTCGTGAGCACAGCAAGGAAATGGGATTTGAGTGATAAAGTGCAAGAGTGAGCATGGTGACAATCCCCACATGCACAGGGGACACAAGCTACTGTTTTACCACAGGCAAAAAGCATACAAAGTGACTGGCAGCCTCGTATTCCCAGCATCACCCAATCCCTGCAGCTTGGAAACAAAGGTGGATATATGGACAATTACAGTTAATAGCAGGATATCTGCAGAGGAACTTTCCTAAAACAGGCCAATCACAAGCAGAGAATGAGGTTGCCTTTTGTACAAAGATATATGTTAAAACAACTTTGTGGTTTCAATGCCTATGCTATTAATAGGGTGCTACAGATGTACTCTGGCAGCAAGGAACGTAGAACGTAGTGTATATGGGCTCTGAGAGATCTCCCATCATAAAGCAAACCAGCCACTGAGAAAGACACGGACAAAACTTGCACAGGCCAGACACAAAAAAAGAGGCATCTCAATTAACACGGGCACACAGACACAAAACAGACACAGGAATGTGAAGGTTTTTTTGTTACTGTTTCCCTTACCAATTGCTCTTCCAGGTGTGCCGAACATCTGGATCTGTGATTTGGTGCTTGTCGGCCTGCTCGTCCAGGAAGTCAAACATGTACTTAATGGCCAGGGGCAGAGCACTGCCACGATGCGCAGTGCTGAAGATTGTCTCAAAGAGGTCATCCACAAACTTCTGTAATGTACCCTGTGAGCAAAAACTCCCAATCAGACAAGCACAAGGCAAAGGCAGGTTGTTCAGAAGCTGTCCCACTGTGAACACCAGAGCTGAGCTACAGCAGCTGCAGACAGCGTAACAGCTCACCAACTGCTCCTGTGTGTGTCTAAAAGGAAATCCAAGCCGCAGCTTCACTCACGCAACTTTGCACTACTACTGTTGTCAATTATATCAAAAGAATAAAATATAATAATAAAAGACCTTGTCAAACCATTGCCCTCAATTGGTAGTAAAACATTTCTGCCCAAACAGAATTAATCTATGAAAATCCAAAGGCTGGATTACTGGATGCTTAAATTGTAGAACTTGTTAGTGAATCTGAACATCTTCAGTGCAGACCTGGCTGGCCAGAGGGTAATGCCCTGAGCTTGATAATTCACACGATGAGACTTTCAGTTGTCTAAGTAAACAATAAAGAAGGTGCTTGCAAGCGTTGCCACGGCAGCCTGTGACACCCAACGAGCAGTATGGGTGGGAACTGAGTGAAACAACTGGAATGAAAATTGCACAGCCATCCTCAATCCTCCACCTCTGATCTCAGCAGACACAGTTAGGGGGTAAAGAGATTCATCACGTTTGTCCACAGTGCACTCAGCACCTCACTGGAATGCATGCTAGTGATGAAGTTCCAAACACAGGGTTGTTTTGTCACCTCACACTGCCAAACTTCATGGTTCAGAGTATGTTCACTTCTAAGGCAACAAAAAAAAGCCCAGAAACCCCTTTGGTGAAAAACGGGGTTACTATTCTGCCGAACACTCGCAAACGGCTAGTCCACAGCTTGGAGAACATCATCCACTGCTGGATGCGAGAACAACAGGGGCTGGTTATACTGGGGTGCTGTGCCTTCTGGCACACGCCTGTGATAATTCCCTCAACGTCCTCCAGCCAAACTACCACTGCCCGGTAAACTCCACGTGCCCCTAGGGCTGCACACAAAATTAACTGTTCCCTCTTCGCCTTCCTTCACATTTTTCTGTGCGTTTTTTCATTAAGTGCCCAAACAGACCGCCCAAGAGGCTTGTAAATAGCGTTCCGATTCAATTTGAGTTTGGTATAATTAGGACCAAAACAAGCAGCGGGGAGCAGGTATCCCCGTCCGCCTGGTTGAGTGAGATTGGCGGAGGATGCGGGGGAACACGAGACCACAGAAGCCCATCCCCCCCACAGGAACAGAGTGGGCAGAGACGGGCAGATTGGCAGTGCGGTGTAGCCGTGGGCTCCTAAGAGGAAGAACGGCTCATTTAACCAGAGGTCAGAGAGACTCAGTAAGGAGGTGGGGCTACAAATCAGGCAGCACCCCTTTCATCACGTTTCCTGCAAATATGGATGTAAAATTCATTTTTACTGACAGAACCTATATGAGCTCAAGGTCATAATACATATCTTCCCTGTTCAGTGGCAAAGCAAGGGGAAGGCGAATGAGAGCCTGGCTGGGGGGCTGCTCACCTCACACTATCACTTCTGTTATGTGAACAACAACAATACCACGACATTCTACAAGTTCTGGCACCACCACTGTCTATCCAACGACTAAACATGACTTTTCTAGAAATTTAGGCTCTGTATGTTCCTTATTTATATTCTAACTTTGTCATGTGGAAAAAGGATGCAATGAAATCGTTATACTCATGTATGCTCCAAGAAGAGGCAGAAACACAAAGTACAACACAACTAGATCAATGAGGCAAGTACAGAAGAGATGTGTGTTTTAAAAACACAAGGTCAGGACACACACTTTAAGTGAGCACTACAGGACAGCCAGTCTTTTGAGCCTGGATTGAACATCCAGGTTTAGTTTAACTGAGCACTTTTGAATGAGGTCATTGGACTGGATTGCTTTTCAACTGAAAATTTTACTGGTAAAGGCGATGTCCTTGACCAAGGATTTTAAATGAAAACCTAAAATATAAAAGACAACTTCCTTAACCAACACAACCTGCGGAGGCTGTACCAAAGATAAAATTCAGAGAGTAAGTAATTACCACACATCTTCCATCATGGAGCACATTATCACACTGTCCATCATGTTAAACAGGGACTGGCCAATCACATTACAGCGGTCACAAGCAGAGTGAGGTCACCAAGTTCATATGATTGCTCAAGTGAGATGAGCATTTGACGTGCACTTTCTTTTTTCTGTTTAGAGACCCAGATTACCTTGGTAGCAAGCAGGCGGGTCAGGTAGATCTCAGACACCATCTTGCTGCCACGATCACCCTCTCGCTGGTCCCCATGTTCGTGGTTCTTCACCAGGTGCCACAGCTTGGTGCCACTCTCCAGGTCGGGTGTGATCATGGGCGTGCGTGACCGCAGGCTATCGGGACTACTGGCTGTCCGCAGCATGCTCTCTGTTAGTTGGGGGGAGGGGGTATGCTTTAGACCATTTTCTTGCAGGGGGTGGCTAGTACACAGTTGGGTTAGAATTAACCACTAGATTGGAAATTTCATCCAGAATCCAAATTGATTCCTAACATTGCAATTATTGAAGAAAAAAAAAAATTACTGAACCTTGACTGGGGGGTTTAACTCATTATACCATATATCACTTGCAGAGCTAAGACTAATTGTTAAAGTGAAAAAGAGCATGTGCTAGCTCAAAGCAGAAAAAAGTCCATATTAGGGGTTCTTTTCAATAAGCTCCCTCCCCACTTCTCATGCCCTGCTTTTCCAACACTGGCCAAATTACATGCAATATGTTCCCCAACACAGTACAATATCCTGAGTGGACAGTGAGCCAGGCAATACGGCCCGTCATCAGGCTGTTCGTCTTCTGTGCCTCCGAGGTCGCCCATGCACTTTATTAATGGTATAAATGTCAAACATCATTATACGGAGCCAATGAGATCCTATCTGCTGTGTTTTCCTTATCTGCATAATTCTAGCCGCAAGAAGAGACGAGCTCAGTATGAGGATGTGGGGCTCAACAGCGAAGGGACAAAAGCAGAACCCTTAGTCTCCTCTTCTCTCTTTACAGCTGAGAAAAAATGTCTGGGTGATGCCACGTGACGGAAAGCATCTCGTTTGAGCATCTGCTTAGGTTCTCTGGCACCAGAGGTTCAGCTTGGCTTACAAACGTGCCCGTAAGTGCCAATGAGACACGTGTGGTTGAACTGTCGCGGCCTCCCTAAGATGAGCACGAATGAGGTCGGTGGCTTTCATCACGGCATGGTGCCAAGGCATAGCAACAGTGTGACCTGGACACAACCAGGGCTAAATTATGAAAAGGCTGCCGGCTCTCCACCTTAATGCAACCAGTGTACACATCAGACATTTGGACATAGTCTATTTGAAACAGGCACCAGACAATTATGAAAATAGAGCAAAAAGCTTTAAACAGGTTTGATATGGAAAGTACTATTAAGGAACAGATTTTAAAGCTTCCCAAAAAATTGATGGCTCAACAGCAAACAAACAGGGAGAATTCCTGTGTGCAGGTCTTGCCTTGAGAGAAAGTTAAAGCAGACGGCAAAAGATATCAGCTGTCGAGACGTGTCACAAATATTAGCGTTGAGCCGCCGGAGGCCGTCTCAGGTACCCAGCTGAGAAGAATCTCACCCAGCACGCACTCCAGCTCGGCAGAGCTTCCTTAAACCCCAGCACAGCATCAACGTCCCCCGCTTACTCTAAACAACCGCAGGCCATTTGCTGCACGTCGGCGCTTATGCGTGCAGTTCCAAAGCAAACGAAAGCTCGAGATGCTGAGAATCGACCCTACCCTTAACACGCGCCTCACCGCTGCATGGCTCTTTCCCAGGAACACAGCCTAAAACAAACCGTTTTCTCCTTTCAGGGTGCCGCTAAAGCTGCCGTCACAACAGTTTATCAATCACAAAAACAGACTGAAGAGAAGGGGGGGCAGCCTGGAGCCCACGTGAACACGAGGTGCCGCGGTTGGAGGGCCAGCAGCTGGCTGAGCTGTTTGGTAAGAGATGCACTGAGCCACTTCACCCCCCGAGTCCCCATATGTGCCTGTAGGAGATTTTCATCCTCATGAGGAATTAAGCGCTTTGTTTGCCATCAAGGGTAAAAAAAGACGCGAAAGGCAAACACAAAGACGTCAGGCTCGGCTCATGAGGATTTTTCTGCCTTTATGAAGGAGTTACTGAACAAGACCATACATGACAAAAGGCCCACAACATGCGGTTTCATACCGGACACCTCCTGCACAAGAGTAGGGGTACCTTCATCATGTTTGAAATTTGGGCTTTGGAGACAATGCCATGCAGTCAGTACTAAAATGAAGCCTGCGTTAATTTGCCAAGACAGGGTTTAGGACTCCAACTCTCTGAGACTCACCATATCGGCTGAGAGATTTGCTGAAGGTTGAGGAGTTGGATATGTTGTAGGCAGAATTTTGTTTGGGCACCAGAGCTATCACTGAGCCGTCCGTCACCTGTGGCAGAGAAAGGAGGTATCACTGAGACCCTGCTGGGTACACAAGTATGTCACAGGTGTTCTGTTCTGGGAGTCGGGGCTGTGCCTGGTAGTGGGCCAGCGTGTTGAGCCGCTTCCAGTCGTTGTCAATCTTGGTGGTGACATCCTCATCTTGAAGGATGATTCTGGCCATCCTACCCTGACGCCACTCTGTGGTGCACGAGAAAACAGATGACATACACAGACGAGAGGTAACAAACTGAGCAGACCGACAGAAAGCTAAGGTGCTCATTATAACTTTATATATGCTTGTATTGCTTATTAACCTGTTTAGGGTCACGCAAGCTGTACCACGTATATTCACGCCCATACACACAGGTACATAGAAATGCACAGAAACACCTCAGCACTAGAGCCATACTCACCCAGATCCATGTCCCCAGCTTTGGGCCTCTGGGAGTAGGGGCTCCCCTTGTACACAGCATCCAGGAGCTTCTCCTTCACCTGGGTGATGGTGTCACAGTTGAGACACTTCACCGTTACCTCTGCAGAGTTCTCATTCTCTGGGTTCACGCAGTGCAGCGTCTGCCAGAACACAAGGACATCACCCACTGATATGACCTCCACGACAGCATGTCTGCTTCTTACACTTACAACTGTTTTGTTCAAAAACAACTTTCCAGGTACACCGTGAGGTGTCAGCGAATCTAAATTTTTCTAAACTAACAAGCGCTATTAATTTTTGCTCCCTCAGGAGACTCTAATGTTCTTATAAGCACCAGACACACCAGTGGCTTAAGTTCGCTACAGCCAGCCGTTTGCATTCAACAAATGATTTACTTTAGTCTCAGCCTTCTGACTAAATAGCATGTTACTTTCAATCACATTTTAGTCATTTAGATGTAGTTTTTGTGTAGTTTTAGTCAACGAAAGCAAAATTTGTTTTATTTAACCACAAGTAGCTTTCGTCATCAAAAAAGTCAAAGAGATGGAAACTTTAAGGTAGTTTTATCGGTGTTTTCCATTTCTCAATTCAGACAGAGGAACAAAAGGCACAACCTCTCAAATATGCATTATTGCACATGTAAGTAACTCTGAATTGACACATATTTTCAATGTAGAAAATGTTGCACTGCCTGCACACACTGGAACTGCAAGGACTACCAGACCAACCACATTACGTGTGACAAAATAAAAACAACAGGCATGTGTGTACTCCTAACACGTCAGATATGGAGGAAAAACACATAACATTCCTAGTGTAAATAGTATTGGAAGCTTGTTCATTACAGTACAGTAAAATCTACCAGTGAAAGTACAACAGTTATATGGGTTTTTGTTTATTTTAAGGAAGGCACTATTAATTAAAATTACTCTATATGACCCTACAAGTATTCTCCTCAGAACCTGGAGATTCCTGGCATGTTCAGAAAGAAACTTTAACAAAGCATGTTTGTTACTTCCGTGAACTGCTTCGTTTTACCATATGATGGATGGTGTTTGAATCTTCAAACATCACCAATCGAAAGGGGTGGTTGCTAACTGTCCAGCTGTCTGTTTTTAACATTGTCCTTTCAGTGCTTTCATCAACAGCCACGTTGAAATATTTCGTCTTGACTTTTGCCATCCATAAAATTTTTCTTTTTGAAAAAAAGAAAAAAAAATGACGTTGATGGATATTTGTTGTCATAGTCAACAAAATTAACGCTGACAGCCAGGCAGACTATCACGTGCATGGCCACTGTTGGGAGTGGTGAACAGAGCAGGGCGAGGCAGGCGTGGCATGGTCACTGTTGGGAGTGGTGAACAGAGCAGGGCGAGGCAGGCGTGGCATGGCCACTGTTGGGAGTGGTGAACAGAGCAGGGCGAGGCAGGCGTGGCATGGCCACTGTTGGGAGTGGTGAACAGAGCAGG